>PISX010021554.1:0-33420 GCA_004024625.1 Mellivora capensis
CGACCGTGCGTGTGTGCGCGGGAGGCTGCGGGCGGGGCGCCGTGTGCGTGTCTGCGTGTGCGCGTGGCCCGACGGGCGGGGCGGCCCGGGGCGCGGGGGGGCGGGCACCTGGTCCGAGGCCGCGGGGGCTTCAGCTCCTTCTTCTCCTCCTCGGAGTTGTCGGCCGCCGACGTGTTCTCCTCGTCCTCCTTCTCCTCCCGTTTGATCTCGGCGGCGCCCGAGACCGCCCCAGCGCGCGCGAGTCCTGCAACGGGCCTGGGCTTAGCGCCTCGCACTGCCCGGGCCGCCCGACGCGTGCCCGCTGCCCTCCTGGGAGGCAGAGTGAGGGAGGGGGGGGAAGCCAGGCCTTCGTATGCAAAAAATAAAGGAAAAGAAAAAAGAAAAAAGAAAAAAAGCCCCGGGGCGCCTGGGTGGCTCAGTGGGTTAAAGCCTCTGCCTTGGGCTCAGGTCATGATCCCGGGTCCTGAGATCGAGCCCCGCATCGGGATCTCTGCTCAGCAGGGAGCCTGCTTCCCCACCCCCCCACCCTCTCTCTGCCTGCCTCTGCCTACTTGTGAACTCTGTCAAATAAATAAAATCTTTTAAAAAAGTAAAAAATAAATTTAGAAAAAAATCCTTAAAAAGAAAGAAAGAAAGAAAGACAAGACGGGTTCCGAGCTCCTGGGGGGCTCAGCTGCTGAAGCAACTGCCTTCGGCTCAGGTCACAATCCTGGCGCCCCGGGATCGAGTCCCACATGGGGCTCCCTGCTCAGGGGGGGAGTCTGCCTCTCCTTCTGACCCTCCCCCTTCTCATGCTCGCTCGCTCTCTCAAATAAAATCTTTAAAAAAGAAAAGAAATCATGTGTCCTATATAAACCAAAAAAGATGAAAACTCATCCCACAAATGAACATGAAAAGGATTAGGAGCTCAAGAGGAAAACAGAAAGCTCCCAGATGGGCGATTCGTAGACAAGGAAGTGGCAATCTGTTTCACGGCACCAACAATCCACGGAAATGCAAACCAGGATCCCGCAAGTGGGGAAGCCGGTGAAATGACAGGGCCCAGCGTCAGGGAGTACCCCCCGCCGGAGGGAAGTCAGGGCAGTCTGGTGTTACCTGGAGAGGGTAGATACACACAGACCCCCAAACCCCACAACCTGGAATCACACCCGAGAAACTCCTGTGCACATTCTGGAGACACATTCCAGAACATTCCAGAAAGCACCTACCCCCAAAGTAGAAAGTTGAAAACAACCTCACGTCCCACATCAGGGCCCATCCTGAGCCCCCGGCAGCAAGGTGGCCCTTGCTCCCAACATGAACACGCCAGCCAACGCCAGTTTCAGAAAAGCCCACGACCACGTAACAGAACACAGGGTTTGAAGACACACAGCGGGGAGCTTGATGCTGTGACAGCAAAAGACACATCGGGAATGGGGCCTGGGCTCGGCAACAGATGAACTGGGAGGGCAGGATAGAGCAGGGCAGTGGAGGGGAGGTGGGGAGGGCAGGACAGGGAAGGGTAGCAGGGGGGAAAGGAGGAGATGGGAGAGGGGAGAGGAGCGGAGGGCAGAGAAGGGTAGCAGAGAGGAGAGCAGGGGAGAGGAGGGGGAGAACCTGGAATAAGGGATTCAGCTCAGGGAATGCCGGCCCCACAGCACAAACATCAGGGTGTCCCAGGCACTATGAGGGGTTAAGCTGCGCCCCAGTTGTCCCCCCACCCCGAATCGTGGTAACTCTAAGTGTCCCAGAGAAATGCCCAGTGTGATAAAAGTGATAAAAAAAAAATCAAGAAATACACAGCAAGGCCAGCTGTCACACTCAGGCTGGTTTTGAGAGGGCATGCGGAGGCCGGGACGGGCAGGGCCCCTGGGCCGGACAAGAGAACCTGCCCTAACGTGGGAGGCGTGAGGTGCTCCTGGGGGCTCGGGACACCAGGCAGTGTCGGTGCATGACCTGGCACAGTCCCGGCACCCTCTCAGGCCGTGATTGCCCACACGGTGGCAGAGTCCACTTCCTTGCCCCTGGGCCTAGCCGCCATGAGACCCTCACTGGCCCATCACCACCTCCTCCCCGCAGCCTTGTGTGAAGTGCTGTCACCTCCTCGGTATTTCCCCAGAAAGCCCACAGCCCACGGCCGCTGGCCACGACCCTGACCCCACGTTGCTGCAGCGTGGGTCAACTTGGGCGCCTGATGCGCCTGCCCCCCGCCACGCCCCACCCCCACCGCGGCTGGCACGGTGCTCTGCCTGGGGACCCCGCCCCTGGTCCTGGCTCTGAGCTCCACCCAGTGCCCAGCGGTCAGCACGCCCCCTGAACTGCAGACCTGCTTCCCACCGCGGCCTCCACAGCTGCAATCCTGCGGGCTCTCTGCCTTGAGAACCCAGAATGCACCCCCCACCCCACTTCCTGGACCAGCACAGTCCGCTCCACCCGCGGCTTCAGCGGTCACCCATCACCATCAGCTGCCGCCAGAGGACACCTGTGGGCACTGAGTCTGGCAGCTCCAGACTGCCCGGGCCCCTCCAAGACTCCCAGGTCCCTTGGGGTCAAAGCTCAAGTCCTCCCATATCCACGGGACCCTGCGTGACTTGCCCTGTCACCTCCCTGACCTCACCACCTCCCTCTTATCCAACACAGGGCTCCTCACTACAACACACCAGGCATGGTCTTGCCCAGGGGCCTTTGCACACGCGTCTCCCAAGCGCCGGTCCGCTTCTCCTCCTCCCCTGCTCCACCCAAATGTCACAATCTTGCCCGCCACCATCTTTAAAACTACAAGCTTCTCTGTGCGCTCTCCCCACTTTCCCTTAGCATCCTGGCTTCCGCATTTAGTCCACTGCTGGTCACCGCCCCCGGGGATGGGGTTTCTGGCTTAATTCCTGGTTTACTGCCCAGGGCCCCCATAGGCCCCAAGCACAGGGCTGACGCCGACCATGTGAAGTGCCTGGGCTCCACTCCCTCCAGGAAGGAACCGGGCAGCTGCCCTCCCGAAGGACTTCCTGGTGCTAGGTGGAGGGGACGCTGCGTGCAGTGAGGGGCCTCAGCCTAGTGCCTGGCAGAGAGCAGGCCCCTGGCCTAGCCCGGTGCCCTGAGGAGCTGGCCACCCCTTTCCGGGCCCCTGCACTGAGGCTCACCGCTGTAGGAGTCCGGCGGCCGAGCGAGCTCGGGGAGGGCGCCAGGCTGGCTGGGGAGGGCCACGTGGTTGTGCAGGAGGCTGCTGCTGCCCGAGAGGCTGTCTTCTGAGGGGCCGCCTCCCACCTGCGGACAGAGGAGTGGGCTCGGAGGTCAGGGCCCGCCCACCCTCACCGCCCGCCGAGCCCACCCCCAAACAGCACTCACCAGGCCTGTGTGTCGGCCCCCCAGTGGCATGACAGGGCCGGTAAAGCCTGAGGCCAGAGCCCCGTGGCCGGGCAGCAGCCCATGGACGTCCGCCGAGGTGCCCACCGCGTGGCTACGCAGCACGTGGATGGCCTCGTCCAGGCGGTCCTCCACCTTGTTCTGCTGCGGGCAGGGGAGGGGCAGCGGTCAAGGGTGCGGGCCCCTGGGACACTGCATGGCCTTGGGGCCCGGCACACAACCTGAGCCACTGGCTAGCGAGGCTGTGTGCCCCAGAAGTGACCTGCCAAGGGGGCCCCCGTCCTGCAAATCCCACCAGTCATAGAGCTCAAGCAGCCCTCTGGGGACACAGCTTCCAAGCCCTGTACACCGGCCACAGCAGACATGCTGAGCTGCCCTCATGGGCCACCTCCCCTGCCCCAGGGTCCACGTGTACCATGCCCTCCCCCAGCCACACCCGCCCATGAGGGGCAGCGCCCACCCAGCCCAGGAAGCTCACCAGGCTGTGGAGACCCCCATCGTAGCTAGGCGATAAGGCACCAGTGGCTCCTGGCCGGGACCACTGCGATGTCCCTGGAAGGGGTAGGCGGCATGTCAGCGGGGGCCCCTGGAGGCTGGGTGTCCAAGTGGCCCGACTCAGAGGCTGCAGGGTCTGCGATGCCCGGGCGGGCCATATGGTGGACCCCATGCCTACTGGGCTGATGGAAACCCTGCCAAGGCCGAGCCAGCCAGGCCGTTCCTGGGAACCCACCCAGCAGACGGGTTCCTATCTCCAGAACCCACGCCCCACGGGGAAGGCAGCCCAGTGGCACATACAGCAGGTGTCCCAGGGGCCGGCCTGCCGTACCAGTGGTCTACCCCAGGGGCCCTAAGCACGCTCAGCAAGGCAAGGGTCCCTGAGGACCCCCGCTGCAGAGATGAGGCGCTGCGGGCTTTCTAATAAAACCACACGGCCTTGGGGTACCCGGGTGGCTCAGTGGGTTAAAGCCTCTGCCTTCGGCTCAGGTCATGATCTCAGGGTCCTGGGATCGAGCCCCACATTGGGCTCTCTGCTCAGCGGGGAGCCTGCTCCCCCCTCTCTCTCCCTGCCTGCTTCTCTACTTGTGATCTGTCAATAAATAAATAAAATCTTTAAAACAACAACAACAACAAAAAACCACGCAGCCTTCCAGGAACCTGACCTCAAGCTGACCCCCAGGAAGATCCTCTTCGGGACAGGATGACTAGCCCCCTGAGCAAAGCCGAAACCAGGGCCCGCCCCTGCTGCCTACCAGACACTGGGGGGCAAACGTCAACCTGTCCATGTTTGGGAGTCCGGGAGGGAGTATGGCCTGTTACCCTCGCTCTTGGACTCCTAGCCCTGTCCCTGACTGTTCGTACAATGTAGACTGGACTGGAGACCCCCCGCCCCCGCCCCAGGGAGCCTTCCAGATGCCCGCGGGAACCAGAGCCCTGAGGCCGGGGGTGTGCCCAGCTCTCCACACACTCAGGGCTGCAGGCCCCTGATGCAGCCCCCATCGCTCCTCAGCAACCCCCCCACAGACCTGCTAGGCCCTGGGGGGAGCCCACGGGGGTCGAGGGGCTGGAGGAGAAGTTATTGCTTGAGTGATCCGGGGAGTAGATCTGCAACAGGGATGAGAAGAGAGACAGGGCCACCAAACAGGGGATCAGGGGCCAGCCTCGGGCACTTGCCAGCCCAGCCACCCCCGGCCACCCCCGTCCCACGCCTCACCGAGGCCAAGGCCTTCCCAAGGGCATCCCCAGAGCTGCCAGCAGTAGTCCCGCGAGAGCCTGGGGGGGTGAAGAGAGGGAAAGCCGAGCTCAGGGACAGTGTCTCCCCCGCCCCTGGGCCCAGCTTGGATGCCGGTGCCCCAGCTACCTAGCGTGGACGTCCTCACCCAGCACGGGGCAGCCCCATTCCAGCTGGGAATGGCCAGGATCCTGCCACCTGCCACCATGGCAGCTCTAGGGACAGGCAGGCGGGCGGCAGGACCCGAGTCAACGATTTCCCCTGGAGCCTCTGCTCCCCCAAACGTAAAAATGGGGACCCATTCTTCGAAGGCCCACTTCCAGACGTCGGATGTGGCCTGCGGGGCCTGATGCAGGGCAGGCCCAGGAGGGGAAGGACAGGAGTGACGAGGGCCCGACTCCCGCACCCAGCCAGGCTTCAAGCTCGCAAGGGCCCCATCCGGAAGTGGGGTAAAGGGGTCGGTACCCAGGAGACTGTCGGCCCCACTGACGGGGGGCGTGTGGCTGGAGACGCCGCCATAGGCAGCCGCAGAGGCCGAGGAGAAGCCGGACACGGCCGGGAGCCCGCCGTTCACCTCCGTCCCGTGCAGCTGGTAGCCCTGTGGGGGGCGTGGGGTCACGGGGGTCCACTGAGGGTGCTGCCCGCACCCCCACCCCTGCCCGTCCTGCAGACCTACCATGCGCTCGTGCTGATGCAGGCTGCCGAAGCCTGCGCCGCCCGCGACAGAGCTGCCGCCTGGTGGGAGGGGCAGGGGGGACGAGGCCCCGCCCAGCACCGGCCCAAAGCCCGCCTGGCCGGAGGGGCTCCAAAGCTCGGCCGCGGGGTGCAGGCTGCCGTCTGTGGAGGCGCACACGGTGAGAGGAGGCCAAGGGACCCGCAGCCCCAACCGTCTCAGGTGGCCCCCACGCACCTGCCATGTAAAAGGGTGGGGGATAGGCGCTGCTGGGGGCCTTGGCAGGTGCATAGCCCGTGCTGTCCCTGCCGTAGTCCTCACCTGAGCTGGACGGGTACACCTGCAGACGAGCGGGGACGGTCAGGCAGGAGGGGCCCGAGCGTGATGTGGGGGCCCATCCCCAGCCCCTCACTCTGTGTGCTCTAACCCTTCCCCTGGCCAGCACCGGAGGTTCCGGGAGGATCCTTTCTCCTGCTCCTTCTCTACCCTCTACCTCCCATCCCGCCCCTGCACCAAGTTCCAGCCTGTGGCTCCTGAGGCCTCTGCAGACTGGACCCCTGACCAAGGACGCTGTCCCCCTCCTGCAACCAGCCAACTCCTCCCGACCCGTCTGAGCCCAGCTCTGATGCCCCCAGCCCTGCCTCTTCCCCGTTCCCCTGTTCTAGAACCCCCCAGGGCCCCAGCCCTGACCCCAGAAGACGTGGGGGTGCAGAGGCCGGGTCTGGAGGAACAGCGGGCCTGCAAGGTGGCAGACGAGTTCCAGGAGCAAAAGCGGGGAGGCCTGGGGGGGCTCAGACGGGGGAAGCAGGGGGTCGAGGACATCATGCAGCAGATCTTCAAAGAGTCTGACCCGCACTTCCCGGCTGCAGGGCGCCCACCCCGACCCTGAACTGGGGTCAGCCCATGGGGGCCGGCACAGGAGCCAGGCAGAGAGGACGGGCGGGCCAGGGACCCCAGCAAACAGCCTTTTCTCCCAGTGACTCTATCACCAGAGTGCGGTGTGGTGAGCCCCTCCTGGCCCAGCACCAAGGGCCAGGCAGCTGGGGTGGGGACCCCATGAACCGGACCCCCAGGGCGCCTCCAACCCACTCCTGCTCCCAGAGGCCCATCACACCGTTCCCAAGGTGCCTCGGCCACAGAGAACATCGGGCCCTCTTATAAGAAGGATCTGAGCTAGACCCAAGGAAGAACTTCCCAGATGCCCTCGTTGCTGGCTGGGTCAGAGCCATGGCCTCGGCAGAAGTCACACACAGCCCAGCGCCTACCCCCACGGCCACGCTGCACACCCCCTGCGGAGAGGGGCCCGAGCCTGGACCCTTGGTCTGTGGGGCTCTCAACTCACCGAGGACGGGAGACCCGGCGGCACCTTCCGGACCTTCTTGGGCTGCGAGTCTGTGCGGAGCAAGGAGTGAGCCCGCCAGGCCTGCCGGGCACCCGCCCCACCCAGCCAGGGGCACAGAGGGAAGGGGTGGGGGAGAAGAGACTCCCAGCTTCCCTGGTAACCACACGACCGACCGGAATGAGGTCGCAGGGCCATGTGCACGGGTCTGAGGGCGGAGCTCGGGTGGGGGGTCTGCAGGGGCCCTTCCCTGTGCTCCCAGTCATGCCTCCCCGGCATGGGTCTTGGGCTTGGCGGTTTCCCTCCTCGCTCAACCCAGGGACCCCAAGTCTCGACCCGCTGGGCTTCTGTGGCCGCTCGGACACCAACATGCACGGCCCAGCAGAGGGGGACCGGGCAAGGCTTCGCCTCTCGTTCTGGAACCCAGAGACCTCCTCAAGGGCAACTTAGCAAGTTTCTACACGTTTGTGTGTTGTGGGGAACGCCGCCGTTTAAGACGCCCCCCAGTGCAGCTGGAGATGCTGGTGGGGGTTCCCCAGTGTGAGAAGGCCGCGAGCCTCTGGCGGGCGAGACCCACATCCAGAGTTAACAGCCCCTGCTGAGCCGGGCGCACACCACGCAGGTTCCGAGCCCAGAGTGCACGGGACCCTGACCTGGTACTTCCGCGGGGGGGTACTTCCCGTCCCCCGCACCTGCGCCCCGCCTGCCCCACTCACCCAGTCCGCTCTCCGCGGCTCTGCGCCGAGTGTGGCCGGGGTAGGAGTAATACTGGACGCCGGCCTTGGGGCCTGAAGGAGACAGCGGCCCGGGGCTGCCAAGGGCCAGCTCGCTGGGTGGGAAGGTGGCCTGGGGGGCGAGGGGGGCAGTCATCAGGGCGGCGGGTGGGCACTCGGCCCCGCTCCCAGCACACATGCCAGTGTGCAGGCCCCGCTTGGACCCTCGTGAGGGCGACGGGGACCCTTGGCGGGAGCTCCCTGCCTGCCCCGCTCAGACGTTCCTGAGACACGACCGACCACAAGCCACAGGGTTCTTCTGAATGAAGGTGGAGAAGCAAGACCATTGCCACAAGCCCACAGCCCCACTCAAGGGGCTCAGCGTGCAAGGCCCACGTCCAGGCGCCACAGAAACCCGCTGGGCTCACTCCATGCTCAACCTTTTTTTTTAAGTAAATAGTTTAACTTTGCATCTTAGTTTGAAACAGGCCTCCTTTCCTCAAGGGCAGAAACAACTGGGATCCGAGCCAAGAGCAGTCCCACGCCTCAGCCTTCCCGTCTGCAGAACGGGCACAGATGCCGTGGACACAGAGGGGGTGCCCTGGGCCTGGCTGGCGCTCAGCTGTCACAAGTACCGTGCTCCTACGTGACATGCCATGCAAATGGGTGGCACCCCCTGGCACGAGGCCTAGCTGCACCGAGGAGTTGCAGGCAGGGGGCCACAGTGGCTGGCTGCTGTCCACCTGCCCCCGCAGCCTCCCAGCTGGGCCAGCGTGGGGAGACTTTCACCTGTGCTGGGCACCCATGGGGTGGGCTGCCTGGGAGGGCGGGCAGGGGGGCACCGAGGACCAGCAGGGGCAGTGCCTCAGAGCTACCAGGCTGGCCTCTGTGTCCCCACCTGCCACTTGGGAGTGGGCACATGTCTCTCAGCACCGCCCCCAGCCTGGGCCCCACGCCTGGGAGCCGTGGCGCAGGGGCCCTGCTGTGGACTGGACGACAATCCCAAGGGGAAAGGCAGTTGGGCAGACAAATGGCCGCAGCCCCCATTCCGGGGTCGCAGGATCAGCAGACCCGGGGCCCTGGCCTCCAACGCAGGCCTCACCTGACTCAAGCCGCCAACACCCGCGTCTCTCCCGAAGGTGGTGTACGCACTGGGCTCGCTGCCCTTGCCTGGAGGAGGAAAGACTTGCTGGGGGCTGACCCCAGGGACAGCGTGTCCCAACAGGCTGCCCCGGCACCGGGCCCACGCCAGCATCCGGTGGGCGCTCTATCAGTGCACAACTCGAGAGAACCCCTCTAGGATGCTGGTCTCCCCGTCACCCCGGGACACAAGCAGGAGCTGGGACAGACACTGCCCCAGGAGGATCTTCAGGAGACTCAGCAAACCACCAGGGTCCCCATATGTCCCGCGAGGTGGGACAGCAGCGATGGACACTGCCCTCCCCTTCCTCCATTCACAGTCGGGAGGCGTCTGTCCCCAGGGCGCTGGGTTCCGGGGACAGGCTGGGGGTCCCGTGCACCTGTGGGGTCCAGACCCAGCCAGCGGCTAGCTCATCAACAAGCACGTGACACCCCTGGGTGAGAAAGGGCCTGTCCCCGGGGTGGGCAGGCAAGACCTGGGGCTGTGGGGACGCCTGCATCTAGCCTCCCCTGAAGCAGAGTCCCTGGCTCAATCAGGATCCAGCCGGGGGCTGGTGTCCCCGGAGGAGGGACTGTCAGTAGCCTTGGTGAGAGAGGAATTCGGATGCTTAGCCAACTGACCAGAATTACTGCCAAACTAGGGGAGAAAGTCTCCCGGTTTTCTTTATCGTGAAGTTACAATTTTGACTAAGCTCTTGGAGCAGGTGCTGCTGGGGGATGGGGAGCAAAGCTCCACAGAAGGTGCCCCCAGTCCTGCCTCCCATGAACCCTCGGGGCAGGCAATGCTGGGCGCATGGAAGGACCACCAAGGCCTAGAGGCCAGAGGAGGGTTGCCCCGTCCAGAGAGTGAACAGCGGTGGCGGAAGGGGGCGGGGAGGTTTTGGTGTCCGTGCTTCCTTCCTCCTGGGGTCAGCATGGGCAGCAAGGCTGGCCCACCCCACAACAGGTCCCAGTGGGCACAGAGCAGGGACTGGAACCCGTGTGCTGGGCTCACACAACAGCGGGACCTCCCGGGGAGCCAGAGCAGGCTAGGGCCCACAGCGCGCGGCCCGGGGAGGTCTGCACCATGCCCACCTCCCCACCAGCTCACTGGGCAGGCCTGGATACCACATGGCAGGCCTGGGACCCAGCTGGGCTCTGGGCCCTGCTGACCAGGCATGGCCGTGGGAAACTGCCCACATCAGGAAGAAGCGGGAGGAAGCAACAGGCAGAAGGAAGCAGACCCCTGCAGGTGCACAGGGCACCCCAGGCCACACACGGGACTGGCCTTCACCCTGCTAGTCTGGGAAATGGGCACAAACTCCCACCACACAGGCTGTCCCTGGCGCCACACACGGCCCAGCTCCCACCGTGTACCCAGTCCCAGGGACCCTCACAACCACGGACTCACAAGCCACAGAGCCCTGGCACGTCCCTTCATACCGGGCCTCACATGTCCATCTGGAGGTGGGGGAGGCTGCCAGGCCCCGGGAGCCAGGCAAGGCCTTACCACGTGCCACATGGAAAATGCTGTGAGGGTCCCGGTCTCACAGTCAGGACACTGAGGCTCCAGAAGGGACAGTCTTCACCTAGGTCCTGGTGGGAGGGACTCAAGCCCAGCCTGCCCGAATCCTGAACTTCGCAGCCCCCCCTCAGAAGCGCCCAGCCGGGCTCGGACTGCCTCCTTGAGCTGCCAGGACTTCCGAGCCCACTCTCCCGCAGGCAGCAGGCCACGGCCACCCACATCCTGTGCTCCGGGGGAGCCCACCAAAACGCAGGGGCCCTGAGCTCACGCCCCACACCCCGAGGACCACGGGGGAGCATGGGGGGGGGGGCCGGGGCCGCGTGGACACTCACCTCCAAGCCCGGGGCCCAGGAATGTGGACGAAGACAGGCTGCCGTGGGGCTCGCTGAAGTGCGTGCCGTCACTGTAGGTCTGTGAAGGCAGAGGCCATGAAGGGGCTGGGGACACGGGCTCCAGGAGGCAGGCATGCCCGTGAGTGCCCGAGTCAGGGCCTGCACCTGCATCTCTGGGCCCAGGAGACCAGGCTGGCCTCTGCCTTCCCCCGTGAGCCTCAGTTTCCCATGTATCCCCCACCTCAGAGAAGGGAAACCCAGGTTTTGGGCCTCGCAGAGGCTCCTTACCCGGCTGGGGTCAAAGGAGGAGTTGTTCTGGTCGCCAGCAGCCCAGGAGCCCGAGCTGGGCCGATCCTCCAGCCCTGCAGGCGACAGAGGGGAGTCAGGGCGCCCTCACCCCCAGCCTGCCCCCAAGCCGGCTGTGGCTCCCAGCAGTTCAGGGAGAGGCCTGGGCCCTTCCTGACCCAGCCTGGCCCTGGAGCCTGCCTGCCCTTGCCAGCCCTCACTCTGCCCCTATTTAAACTGCCCGGGGCGCCCAGCGGGCTCAGTTGGGAAGCGCACAGCTCTCCATCTCAGGACTATAAGTTCGAGTTCTACGTTGGGTATAGGTGTTCCTTAAAAATAAGGGTTTTTTTTCCTTAAATATTTTATTTTTTTGTTCAAAAAACACAGAGAAAGATGCAGAGAAAGACGCAGGCTTCTTGATGCGGCGCTTAATCCTGGGGCCCTGGGATCATGACCCGAGCGGGAGGCAGACGTTCAACCCACAGAAACAGCCAGGTCCCCTAACAATAAAACCTTGAAAAACAAGACGAACAGCTGCCATTTGTTGGAAGCACCCAGACACCCTGGCACCAAGTATACCTTCAGGCCTATAGTTCAAAAAGCAATTCTACTAGCTACTTCTGCCAGCAAACTCCTACCTGTCCCTCAAAGCCCCAGCCATGATGCCCATCCTGAGAGGGCCGAGCCCTCTCAGAGCCTCCTCCCCGCAGCATTTCGTTTCTCCCCCAGCCTAGTGCTGACCACAAGGGACTGGGGGCATCTGTATCAGGCTCAGTCCCTCGAGGGCACCGTGAAAGCTCGGGTCTCGGGAAGTGGGGGTCTCTCCCTTCCCATCCCTGACAACTCAGGAGGCAGAGCCCCTCCTTTGTTGAAGTAACAGCTCAGCTGCCACTACCTTCCAGGCCCAAGCTGGCAGCCCTTTCGGGGTTAAGAGGCCCCAGCCAGGAGAGGCCCATGGCGCGGGGGTGGGGGTGGGGGTGGGGGGGTGGGGGGGTTAACCCGCAGGGCAGAGGATCAGGGTCTGGAGCTCCGGGTGGGGCAGGGTGGGACCCTTATCTCCCTCAACAGTCTGGAACACCACCCAGGACTCCCCAGCCAGGAGGCACAGAGCCTTCCCAGGCCAGGCTCTACCCGGTCCACAGGAGGCAGCAGGACAACGCGGCCTGACACACACACGTGGGGTAGGCCCTGGGCTCCCGCCGGCCTCAGCACCGCCTCTGTCCCCTGTTTCTCTCCTCTGGAAGAGGAGGGTGAACCACCGCACTCTGCAAGCCCCAAGGCAGCCCGGGGCCAGGGGAGAAGGACCTGTCCCCAGCCCCTCAACCATGACGTGACCCCACACAGTTGAACTCCGGGGAGGTGGCGGGAACCCCAGCAAGATCCCTTGGGCTGGCCCACCCCAACCCCGCTCATCTTAATCGGAAACTGCTTCCGAGCTTCATGCTGCCGCCATACTTCTGTGTCAGTCATCATCCCCCCAAACTAGTGTTTAATTGTTGCCTGATTTGCATGATTGTGCATATTAATCCCTGCCTCTAATGAATATTCATACACCACATTTGGATTTTATTTTCTAATCAAAAGTTTCCACCGTGATTGCAGTGGGAAGCTGCCTTAGCGGGGGTAGGGGGGTCGTGTGCACCCAACGGGGGCTCCTGTGGTCCCAGAGTCCAGCCAGCATTTGCCACCAGGTTCGCACCAGGGAACGGAGTAGTTGCCCATGAGGCAGGGGTGACCTTGGGCAATGTACCAGCAGCAAAAGCCTCCTTTTCCCTCTACACCTGCTTGCCTGCTACCCCCTCCTTCTAGAACGGCCCCCCACAACGTGCCCCTGGAGGTGCCAGGACCCCGCCACGGTGAGCAGGCAGGCCACATGCCAAGACCACAACAGACCATGTCTGAGGGCAACTCCCAACTGGGCGCCCGCAGCCTACCCCTGTGTGAAGGGCACCTGGGGGCCCCCACAAGCTGCCGGCTTCCCTTTCTGGGGAAACCCTCACCGGCCCCCTCCACCTGAGATGTCAAAACGAGGGACGGCCCCTCCCCCACCCCCCCACTCACTGTTAACCCCCCACCGGTTAATCATTAATAACCATTAAGAATATTCATAACATTCCTTATTCTTGTTCTAATTAAAATGTACTAATAGCACCAAACACTGCGGTTGGTCGGAATGCAATTTTTTCACACCTTTCTTCTCCAAAGGGCGTGTTTCTGGCGGCAGTGGGAGGCTGCCTGGGGCAGAAGCAGGGCGGGGGGGGGGGGGGGGGGGGGGGGGGGGGGGGGGGGGGGGGGGGGGGGGGGGGGGGGGGGGGGGGGGGGGGGCCGGGGATGGGGACAACACGCTAGGCTGGGCCGAGGCCGAGGGAGGGCCCACAGGCGGCAAGGAGTGACAGGGATGGAGGACCGGGCCGCAGGGTGAGCAGCCCGCCCTCCCCAAGGCCCGGTCCCCTCCCCCGCAGGCCTTATCCTGAGACAAGTGGGCTCAGAGGAGCTACCCCCAGACACTGGTGGCCTGTCCTCTGCTGGCAGCTGCAGCCCAGATACCACGGCAGCCCCCCCAAAGCCCCCTGACACCCCCTGTGCCTCCCGCTTTCCTAGAGGGTTACTCCATGCGACCGCGCCTCTTGTTCCCGAAGCTAGGGCAGATGAGCAGCTGGCCCTTCGTGGAGCAGTACGAAGCAGGCCGGACTACGGACCAGGGACCAGGGCTGGGCTTACACTGTGGGGCAGGCGAAGCCCAGGTGGCCATGAGCCCGGCTCCGTGAGGCAACTTCCCCCAAGGGCCCGGCTAGATCCCCAGAACGGTCTGCCCTCCTTCCCTGCTTCCCCCACCTCCCACACCCCAGACCCAGGGAGCTTGAGGAAGCTCCCCCTCCCCACCGGCCTGCCACAAACCGTGGCTCCACCCCCTAGATCATCCCTGACCAGCCCCAACCCCGGAGCGGACCCCCCCACCCCACGCACGCCCTGAGCTCTGCCCCGAGCTCTGCCCCGTCAGTCCCCACACCCGCAGACTCCTCGCACTCCTCCGGGGCTGTCGCCTTTCCGTTCCCTCCCAGCCCAGGGTCCTCTGGGTCTTCTTAGCATGGCCCACGCAGGGCTGGCCCCCCAGAAACAGCCTTGGCAACGCCGGGGCATCCCTCCCTCGCTGGACCTGCCCCACGGGCCCGTCTCCACGCGGGCTTCTGCGGGGCCCCACTGCCTGCCGGCCCGTCCCCACCTCGCGCGGCTGCTGTCATCGATGTGGCCAGTGTGCGTGGCGGCTGGAAGGACCTTCCGCCTCTGTGTGACTTTCAATAAACGTAAACTCAGGTGACCGTCTGTGGCCCATGGTGGCTGTGCCGGACAGCGTGGGCCCAGAAGCGAAGGACGGAAACGAAGCCACCGCTGCAGTTGCCGAGACCGCGTCGGAGGACCCCTGGGCGGACGGTCAGGGAACTCTTTCCTCCTCACGGTTCACAGGCAGCCGCCGGACGCCACGCGGACCAGCTCTCCCCGGCTCTTCCCGGAGGATCACGATCGCCGCCGACGTGCGGGCAGCCCTTCCTCCGCGGGGCTCTCCTCCGGGGACTTCAGGATTAACTGTAGTATTTTCTTTAAGGTTTATTTGAGGGAGGGCGGGGCTGAGAGAGACTCTGGGCAGACGCTGTGCGGAGTGTGGACCCCGGTGTGGGGCTCGAGCCCGCGACCCCGAGATCAGGATCTGAGCCCAAACCAGAGTCAGACGCTCATCCGGCTGAGCCTCCCAGGCGCCCCGGGTGTCGACACTGACGTTCCCGCCATTTCAAACCCCGCGGGGGCACAGCAGGCCGTGTCCTGAACCCCGGCTCACTCAGCCTGCCCAGCCCATACCCCCGCCCCTCCGCTTTATCCTTTGCCTTCTGTTCCCGCGCAAGAACGCTTCCCTGTCCGGTCCGCACAGCTTCAAAGTTAAGTACGTTCTCCAGACCTGGCTGCGACCAGAGCAGCGAAAAGGGTCAGAAGTGGGTGAGAGGGAGCGCCTGGGGGGCTCAGCGGGTCAAGCCTCTGCCTTCAGCTCAGGTCATGATCCCAGGGTCCTGGGGTCGAGCCCCGCATCGGGCTCTCTGCTCAGCGGGGAGCCTGCTTCCTCCTCTCTCTGCCTGCCTCTCTATATCTGCCTACTTGTGATCTGTCAAATAAATAAATAAGATCTTAAAAAAAAAAAAAAAAAAAAACCAGGTTAGAGAACATTGCCGGCAGGACACAAGAGGCAGGTGCCGGGCAGGCCCAGGACCCCGGGCACATCCGCCCCAGTGTGGGGGCAGGAAAGCAGGGGCCCCCGTGTGACCTGAGAGCAAGTGGATTGGAGACGGAAGAGGAAGTGAGTAGAGGCCACACCCCACCCCTCTAAGAGTAGGAGGACCCCCCACCTGGGGTTTCCCGGGTGGCAGAGGCAGCCCTGCTTAAGGCGGGTCTCACACACACACACACACACACACGCACGCACGCCGTAATTCACAGAGAAACGGGGCCACAGGGCTGCGCTGCGGAGGGCGCCCTCCCTCCACTCCCCCCCCGCCCCCGAACTTCAGGAAGACGCCCAACCCACTTCAGGCCCAAGGGGGCCCGGGTGGAAGCCGAGTGTGGGGAGGGGAGGACCTGCCCCCAACGTGAGCCCAGAAGCCAACCCGGGGCTTCCAGACAAGAACGGACAGAAGACAGACGCGGGGATGCCAAATGCGGACGGGGGTCCTGGATTTGGGGCGTATCCCGCAAACAGACCACCTGAGGCGGCAGCTGCCAGGCACCCTTAATGGAATCTGGGAGCAGACGAGACCTGAGAAAGAGTGAGAAAGCAGAAAGGGCAAGCCGAGCGGCAGCCCCACCAAAGTGCAGGAGACTTAGGCGGGCAGCAACCGAGGCAGCGGCCATGTGGCAAGGGCGTCCCCCACGCGGCGGGGCCGGTCAGGGCTCCCAGGAGGACACGCAGCCAAGACCTGGCCTAACCCCACAGCCTGCGCAGCTGACGGCCCGTGTCCAAGCCCGCGGACAACCTGAGAAAAAGGAACGAGAACGCGAAGAAGGGGACGAGAGACGCACACGCAACCGGACATCGAGGGTGGCCGGGGTGCAGGCTCAGCCGGGCCGGAGCCGTCCCAAAAGCCGCAGCGAGCACCACGACCCAGAGCCAGGGGCAGGGGCGCTCGGGCCGGCAAGCCGCAGCGGCCGCCCTGCCGGTCTACAGAAGCAGCAGCAGCGGGAGCGGGGAGAGGACAGGACCCTGCTCAGACCCCATAACCACTGCGCCCAGACTCTCGCCGAGAAACGTTCCCCAGGCAACCTGTCAGGCGGGGAAGCGGCTCATCCCCCGGCTTTCCTGCAGGAAAGGGACGTCTAATTTCCCCTGGGGGCTGGGAAGGCCACATCGGGAGGTTCACACGCATTACTTAAGACCCCGAGAGAACCCCCAGTAGGGCTGCGGACCAGCAGAGACCCCCCAAACCTGCTCGGGAAAACACGCGGCCCATGCGAGGCGGCGAGGAAGCGTACAGAGGGCCGTGGACGGGCACCTCGGGAGGTCACGCGCACAAGGCATGCGACGCGAACGAGGAGTTGGACGTCCATGTCCAGGACCCGGTCGGGGGAGGGGCTTCACGGAGGACAGGCCGGACGGAGACAGCCCCGCTGACCTGCGCTGCGGGAGTCCTGTAGCCCAGCACCCCACCCTCGGCACACACAAGCCCTGGGGTGCGCAGGGGGCGCCTCGGGGCCGCGGCTCTGCACCCTCGACCTCGACACGAGGCGGGCAGACGCCGGCCCCTCCTAGGAATCAGGACTCTCCGAAAGAACCTGACTCAACGAGAACACTCTTTAAAAGGAAGCATCAAGTATCTCAGTATCTCTAAAATATAACGGACGGCCACATGACCACAGCCCCCGAGAACACTACGGGACAGAAACACAGGTCCCGCGACACCGGGCCCCGAGCGGAGGTCCGCAAGCACACGGGCCCGCGGCCCAAGGTCAAACACAAACCACCCGCCACAAGTTGGAAAGAAGCCGGGGAGAGAGGAGCAGCGGGATGCTCGCTCCTCTGTTCCCCTGAAGGACGGTGAGCGAGAGAGAGACTGAGGCAGCAGAACCTGGGCCAGAGAACAGAGAGGGAAAGCCGCCACACGCGGGTCCGAGGCGTGGACTCTGCCTCCCGACAAACAGGGACAGGGACTCCAGAAGCCGCTGAAGCCCACACCGGCCACGCCACCGCGTGTCTCGAAGATTTTCTCCGCAGACCACGCCAGAGTTGAAGAGAGGCGCGGACAAAATCCCGACAGGCATTGCTGCAGGGAGAAAGAGGCTCGGATGCGAACAAGGAGGCGGGCTGGGTCCCCCACGCCAGAGACCATTCCCCAGAGCCGGGTCCAGAGCGTGCAGAGGTCGCCCACAGAAGCCCCTGGCCCATGCGACTCGGGACCATGGGAGCAGCACTGGGCCAGAATGGGCCGGTCCTGGGGACAGTGCCAGGATGCAGCGGCAAAGGAAAGCTGAGACCACGCTCGTGATGGACACCACATGGGACCCGAGGGAAAGGCCCCGGGTGTGATACACGCACACCTACAGCAGGAGGGACCTCCACGTGACCAGGCGTGTCAAGCCCGGTCCCACTGATGGTTCTGACAAGCCCGGGAACACACGCCTGCAGTTCTAGAAACCCCAGCCACTGCGGAAAGGCACACGGCGTCTGCACGGGACATGGGAGGTGAGGGGCCCCAGGACGGCTGGACAGGTCAGCTGGGAAACCGAGCCAAGGGAAGAACACGAACAGGGAAGGGACGTCGGGAGGCCGGCAGGACGGAGAAGGCCCCGGACCACGGCACCCAGAGGCTGCGGGACAGAACAGAACGGAACCGCAGCAAAGCCAAGGGCCTCGGACCTCAGTTTCCATAGTCTCTCCTCAAAACCACACGCGTCAAGACAAAGAACCTGAACAGACAGGGGGAAACCGGGTTCTGGCCTCAGGAAACAGTGCAGCGGAGAGGGACGGTTCCTCCCAAAGTCAGCTACGCAGTCGACACCGTGACCCGTCCCTACAGGGTCTGCTTCCTTGCCGGGGCCGCGGTGAACGCGCCCAGACCACAGCCCGGAATGGCGTGTCTGAACGGGTGGGGGACCCGTGGGAAGACAGCGGGGGCGGGAGCCGGACACACCACGCAGCCGCTACCACCGGGGCGCCGAGGCAGGAGCAGGAGCAGGGGAAAGGCGGGAGGAGAACAAATGGCACCCCAGGAGGCGCCCTCCACCCCCCCAGGGCGGATCTGGACACAGCCCTGTCGTAACGCAGACGCCCCGCCCGGCGCAGCTGGGCCCAGACCCCTCGGCTCCGTTTCGGTCGACTCCACGGGCCGCGTTCACACACACGCAGGAATTCCGAGATCTCCCAGCGGTCAGGCTTCTTACTTTGTTCTAGCCTTTGGCCCTTTCTTCCTGGTTTTACCGCCCTGTTCTCCCCAGGTGCAGCGTGCACTTAAGTCATCTTCTCCCCGGTGTGAGATGTTTCCCCCGTGACCACCGCAGCGTGGCCCCTCACAGACACGGGCGTCTAGCAGGGACGGATGCCCCCACGAGCCCCGGTTTCGGGCCTGCTCCCGGCTGCGCCGAGAGCACTCAGGGGCAGCCCCCCGGAGAGCACATTGCAAGCACGAGCACTCGGCTGGGAACGGCCGCCCTCTCTTCCCTCCTCCTCGGCCTCCGATAACAGGCAGCAGCCGCCCTCGGCCTCGAGAGCTTCCCACCTGTGCCGCCGAACGAGCGGCCTCCAGGGACTCCCGGGGGGCTCTTCAGAGCGGCCCCAAGGCCAGAATGCCACAAGCAGAAAGACCCGACAGCGTAAACACGGAATCTAGGAAACATTAAGACTAACTAAAAACCCCCATCGTTAGCAAGTCAGAAATAAAATTAGGAAACAAGCTGCAGCACAGATCATAAGAAACGAGCACCTTCCGAGGGGAGGAGCCCGTGGCCTGGAGCGGCCCGGGCTTACCCGCGACGGGAAGATGCTGCCGACACCCGCGACGGGCCTCCAGGGAGCCCTGCTCAGCGCGAGGAGCTGATCTCGGACGGTTCCGCGGTCTCGCGTGGTTTCGGTGTCCTTGACGTTCTCAACCCGACAAAATGCCAGAGCTGGAGAACAGCCGGCGAGCGGCCCCAGGGTGACAGAGGCGCTGGCAGGGACGGGTCGGCACCTGGACCGTGGTCATGGGCTGATGTCCTCCAGGTGGGAGACAAGCGTGTAGACCCCCCAACACGCAAGCACACACGAGCCGTATGGCGCGCACACAGGACAGAGAAGATCTGAACCACATCTGGACGCTACCAAGGTCAACTCCCAGGCTATGGGCACGGGGGTCACGGCTGGGGGAGGGGTGCCCTTGACTTCCTCCTACAGGTCTCTTCCTAGCAATCCAGGACGATTCCAAAGAAGACGGTCAAGTCCGAAGAGGGGCCGGGGATGGGGGGTGCATCTGCTCAAGACAGTAACGAAAACTCATCAGAAAAGAACTCACGTCATGGCCAACGAACTTTCGAAAAGGTGACCACCCACGATGAGCAACCTAAATGCCCCCAGGAACGGCACAGTCCTTGTCACCCGTCCAGCGGGAGGAGGCACTTGTGGAGCTGACCTCCATGGGACCCCCACCCGGCCCTGGCTGACCAGGCCGTCGATGGAGTCTGGAGCGGAGGGATTTCGTCCCGAGCACGCCCTTCGTTCACAGTTCCAATGAGAAAGCTGCAGAGACGACAATGTCCTCTGCCCGTCGTGCGTGGCTGCTGGTGTCTGGTGGCCTCAGACCCCGCGGTCCCTGGCAGACGACACGCCGTCACCCGGCTGAGCCTCACGGTCTCCAGGGAGCACGCATGGGAAAGCTTCTGCCTCTGGAGCCTTCTCTGACCCAGACGCAAACCGGGAAACCTCCGGCGCGCAGGGCTCCAGGGCCCCCACCGCCACCGCCGGAGCGGAGGGCCAGGCAGACCCCCCACGCCACCTGCGGAGCCGCGGCCCGCGTGCGGGGAGCTTGCATGAAGAGGACGGGCTGACTCGGGGACGTGGAGACCAGGAGCCAGCCCGGAGGAGGCACGAGGCTGGTGGGGCCCACGAGCGCCGGGGAGCGCCCCCAGCAGAGCTTCCTGGGCCCACCTGCTGAGGACCAGCCCCACCAGGCAAAAGTGGGGGAAGCGAGCTCAGAGCAGGGAGAACCCACGAAGGGTCAGCCCAGGCCTGAGACTGCGACCTCACGGTAGGGCCAGGAGGGCTCCTCCGGGACGTGCCCACATCCAGCTTCCGAAGCCCTCAGGGCCGCGGGCTGAAGCACCTGGCCGGCCGCAGGCACTCGCCCTTTTACGGACGAAGAGAAGGCTCACGGGCCTGCCGCCTGACACAGGCGACACGGCATCTCGTGCCTGGAGTGGCCACGACGAGGGGCCCTTCAGCTCCGGTCCTAGCGTTCCCGGTCCCATGTCCCCAGGCCCGGGCTGGTGCTACCGGCTCGAACGGACCTGGAGGAGGGGTCCCCGGCTGCAGCCCCAGGACAGGGGCCTCCCAGGCTGGAACCAGCACACCCTGTCCCCATCCCAAGTGGTCAGGGCAGGGCCGGAAACCGCACCTCCCCCAGGAGCTGCGGCTTTGACTCGGGCCTGCTTGCCCCAAGTGGGCACTGGAGGAAGGAAGACCGCCGGGGGCAGAGGCCCGGGGGAGGCCAGGGGACACCCGTGCCATCTCCTCCAAGGAGACCCCCAAGGCCTGACCCTCTGCCCAAGCCAGACAAAGGGGAGCACCGCGGCTCCTGGGACATATTTCTGGGGGAGAGAGCAGGATGGCCTGTGGGGGTTTCCACAGTTCAGAGACGACGCGGTCCAGCCCTGCGGCCACTTCCTCAGGCACAGGGGAAGGCCAGCCTGGGGAGGGGAGCGGACATGACACAACGTCCCTCCCCTTGTGGGGGTGTCTGAGCACAACCCACCCCTGAAAAACCCCCTCCTCCTCCAGCCAGAACACACGAGATACCCCAGGGAGCTTATAGACAACTCCAAGAAAAACCCTCCATCCCAAATCCCAGAGTCACGGAAAGGCTCCCACCCCCCGGGGTAAAAGCCAAGACCCCAAGGCCCTGCAGGAACTTCCTCGCTGCCCCCTGCCCTCCCTGTCCCGTCTGCTCCTCTTCCAACACGCCAGCACCGGCTCTGCTGCAGGACCCTTACACAGGCTGTGCCCCTTGCCCTGAACCCCTCGCATGTCTCCGCTCAAACAGCACGTCCTTGTAGACGGTCCCCAACCACCTCCACTTTGTGACCGCCTCGCCCCTGCCCTGCTGCCTGATCAGCCACCCGCTGCCCTGAGCCACAGGGTCCTACCTGAGCCTCCAAACTGGGCGCCGGCCAGGGAAGAGGGCCGGCCCTTGCTGTGGGCCACTGGCAGGGGGAACATCTGTAGGGAGAGAGAGGAGTGTGGGGTCAGGACACAGCTCTGCCTGGGGGACCGTCTCATGGGAGACCCCAGGCAGGAAAAGCAGAGGAGGGGCCACACGGCATGCAAGGGAGCCCAGCCCGCTGCTGGCAGCATCGCCGGACGGGCGGCTCTTGATCCTGGGGTCGTGACTGAGCCCCACACGGGGTTCAGAACTTAAGCGGCGACAGAAAAAACGACTCTGCCGTCCGCAGCCGAGGAACTGGTGTCGGCCCTGGAAACCTACCCGAGCTCAGAAGCCATACGAGATTTTCTGTAAGTTCCGGCTTTAAAAAGCTGGAGTACTGCTCCGGGGGGCCGGCAACAAGGGGGACTGGGCACAGGCCCCTTGCCAGGCCAAAATCCCCCCCGCCGTCCTGCGTGCCCCGGACCTGAGTGGCAGGCATGTGGGGAGGCCAGCGCCGCCCAGCCCCTGGGATGGGAGGAGGGTGCCCTAGGTCAAACGTCCCCCATGTGCCAGATTCTGTATTCCATGGCTGCCTGGGGGCCCTTATCACACCTGCCCCTCAGGAAAAACTGAGGCCAGGAACCCCAGGAAGCTGGAGGGACCTGGGAAAGGCGGTGCCCACCCCCCCGACAGGTGACTGGGAGGTTGTCCTGGGTGCCGTGTGGGCCACCCCCCCTCCCACCCCAGTTTACCCAAGCCCACCGTGTTAAGTCCTTCAGGATTAAACAGCTTAGTGGCGTTATCCGAGAAAACCCAACACCAACAAACCCTTTTGCCACACGAAACAAAACACATCCGGGCTCTGCCCCCAGAGTCCAGGTTTAGATTCCGGCTAGGGTGGCCACAATCAGGGCTGGGGGCTCACTGGGGAGCTGCTGACACCCCCAGCCCCCACCACCATCCAGGTGAGTACATGGACCCTGTGGGCGGCACTCCCGGGGCAGCGTCACCAGCCCTGGGACAGTTCCAGGAAGGGAAGCCATGTCCCCACGCCCTGTCCCACAGGAGGGAAACACAGGCCACGTGCTCACCTGGGCACAGCAGGCCAGGCAGCAGGGGCTCACGGGAGGCGGGGAGCCAGGCGGGAGGCAGGTTCTCACTGGGTCTGCACCCCTGCTTGGGGCGTGGCTGTGCTCGCTCAACTGGCCCAGCCTCCCCAGGGCCCTGTTCTCCCACATGGGGTCCTGGCCCACGGGGGCAGCTGAGGCCTGCACCGAGGGACCCCAGGCCTGGGGGTCTGGAGCCAAGCCCCTGGGGGTGGGAGGGCCGCATTCCAAGTCTTGTTTTGTCCCCTCGGGTACCAGGGGCTGCACTGACGTGGCATCGCCCACAAGGGGCACTGGGCCCTGTCAGTCCCCACACGCCCACTCACACCCTGCAGCATCGGCCGCCTCTTCTGCGAGGGACCCAAGACCCTGACCACACGGGACACCGAAAGCCGGTCCTGCAGGCGCCCCCGGTGCTCAGAGCCCACGTGCCCTCCGCACCCCGACGAGCATCCTCTCCCCCCGCAGAGAATTCAATTCAGGGCCCGGCAGCCCTTAGCGCCGCGACCAAGCTGTTCCCTTGCGCTGTCCCGACAGAGCGTCGTCTCCTGCACTGGAACCTGGCCGCAGCGAGCACCACCCTTCCCGAGCCCCGCTCAGTCTAAAACCAAGCTGATGAGAAAACAAGTGCACCGGGTTTCTCTGGGGCAGGTGCGAGGGAGCTGCTAAGGAAGACGGCAGGGGCGGCCCAGCGCTCGGCGCCCCGGGACCGGACCAGGCCTCTCTCCTCGTGACAAGGACGGTGAATGGAAACGCAGCTCCGGGTGCGCCCTGAGAGAAGACACAGGGCACCTCACCCCTCAGTCTCAATTTCCTCATCTGTGAAATGGGTCACTGGTTTGGAGCTGGGGCGGAGAAGACGTTGGGACGCACCAGAAAGAAGGGATGGGGAAACGAGGGTTCAAAGCTCTCGGCCAGAAGAGGCGAACGGGCCTGGCCCGACCCAGTGCCCGCCCCCCGCCCCCAGCCCAGTCTGTTCCAGCTCAGTAGCCCGTGGCCTGTCAGTTTAACAAGAAAACAAGTGAGCCGCGCTCTGGGTTACTCAACCGGGGAAGCAAAAATAAAACGAGGCTTAAAAATGGCTCAGAAATACCAACGTGGCCCTTCCGGAGCCAGAGCCCTCCGTCCCGGGGGCTGTGTTTTTCCACAGGACGGCTGGTGTCGTTTCGGTTTGGGGACTTTTGTTTTCGAC
Organism: Mellivora capensis; assembly: GCA_004024625.1. NCBI lineage: Eukaryota > Metazoa > Chordata > Mammalia > Carnivora > Mustelidae > Mellivora > Mellivora capensis. Next base: position 23,723 of record PISX010021554.1, read on the forward strand.
AAGCCTCAGTGGCCTGAGCCCCATCCTGGTGGGGGGTGAACTTCAGCCTAAAAGCACCCTCCCCCCAAACGTTTCGGATCCCAAGAGCGCTTCCTGGCGGAGGGGCCAGAGCAGGACTTGGGGAAGTGCTCGTAGCAGGCTGCAGGCACCCAGAGGGCACACGGAACACTGCGCGCTGGTGGCAGCTGACCCACTGTACAGATGAGCACACCGAGGCCGCCGCTCCCACCCCGGGGGCCAGCAGCCTCCCCAGACCTCTGTCCAGCCAGGCGGGAGCCGCACACTGCGGGCCCCTGGAGCAACAGAGTCACGGGATGGACAGCGGCAGCTCCCACCCGCCTGGAAACGCCCACACTCCCGAGATCTGCCACAGCCTCCTGCCCCGGCCCCCTGGCTCCTGACCACCCATCGCGCCAGCCGCACGTGGCTGAGTCACTGAGGAGGGAACCCTCACTGGCCACGCTCTCTGCCCTGTACCGATCACCTCGGTTCTGGGGGCTTTTTTTCCTTCCTCCTTCATACCCCCACGCCGACACGTGAAGCTGATTACATCCACCTTCCAGATCAGGAGGCCAAGGCCACTGCTGGCCCACAGCCCACGTGCCCCACTGCACCCCAAATCCTCCAGCCCCCTCCCACCAGGGACCCTTCTACCCAGCCAAGTCTGAAGTCTGGCTCTGAGCTGTTGGGGTATTTCTGGCAGATGCTTCTGCCCCAGGAAGCCGGGGGACGCAGGCCGGCACCCAGGCGGGGCCCTGGCTTACCATGCTGAAGTCCAGGAGATCACTGAGCTCCTTGTCTGTGCCCACGGGCGCCATCCTCTGTGACTGGTTCATCCTCCAGGGCCCGGAGGGGGGAGCACCTCAGGCCTAGAGACGGCCCTGCAGAGGAGGGGACGGACACATGGGGGGATGGAGAGCAAAGAAGAGGTCTGAATGATGGTGGCAGAGGTGGGCAGATGCGGAGTGGGAAAGCCCTTCCTCTAACGGCCCCAAGGGATGGGGTCCTCCCAGAAGGAGCCCCTTCCTGACCCTGGAGGAGGGGATAGGGCTGCCAGGACTCCCTGCTTTGGGCCCCCCGAGACCTCTCCCCAGAGCCCTCAAGGAGCTTGAACACTTGGGGGGGGGGTCCGAAAATACACATTCCCTAAACTCCTCCAAGTCCACCAGGGAATCAGATTGCAAATTTCAAACGGGATGCAGGGTGGGAGTGGTCCCTTCCCCAATGCGCCAGAACCCGCCCTTCTCCTCCCATCTCTCCTTCCCAACAGCAGCCCCCCCAGGCGTGCCACCGCCACGGAGGGGGAAGGGCAGCCCAGGCCCCATCCCACGGGAAATGTCGTGACCCCCGCTCCCCAACAGCTGTCACAGCCTGTTGAAAACCAGGTCGCCCCCAAAGTCAAAGCTAAAAACAAGCTTCAGTAAGAAGGCTCAACGGTCTTCCCGAATCTGCGCTGTTAGGGAGGAGGGCGCCCTGCGCGGGGACCTGCCTACTAAGCTCCCCTCCACCCCTCACCCCCTCCACCCCTCACCCCCTCCCCCCGCAAAGAAAACAACCCGGCTCGGATAGGAGAAAAAACCGCCCCCAGCTCGCTTTATTGTCACGATGTATCCGGGAATTATTTTTGAGCAACTCTGAAAACATCCCTCGTCTGCCGCTCCGGAGTGGGCTGGGGTGTCCCCGAAGCAGGGCTTCCCCGGCCCGGCCGCAGGCGCCTCCGCTCCGGAGCGCGGGTGGAGGCTCACCTGCCGGGCCCGCCGCCCCCTCCCCCGGGGAGGCGGAGCGCAGCCGAGCGCGCACCCTCCGGCCTGGGTCCCGGGCTCCGCGGCCCCTCACGCGCGGGGGCTGCGCTGCGCGGGGGGCGCCAGGGTCCAGCCCGAGAAGCCCCCGCTCGCTCGGCCGGCCCGGGACGGGAGGGACGCGGCCGCCCCAGCGCCCCTCCCCCGGCGGGCGTGCGAAGCTGACTTCGTCCGGCCCGAAACCGCACTTTCTGGCGGGGCGGCCCGAGGCGCTGGGGACGTGGGGCTATCGCGGGGCTCCGGGGGCGGCGCCCGCCGCGGGAGGAGGGGGCGGCGCTGCGAGCGGCCGCCCCGGCGCGGGCCCCCGCGCCCCCCCGCCCCCCCCGCCCGCCGCGGCCGGTGCAGGCGGCGGCCCGGGAGCCTTTGAAGCGGCCGCCGCCGCCCCGGGCCGCGCTAACGCGGAGCAGATGTTCGCGCCCCGGCCCCCCCCACCCCGCCGGCCCCAACCTGCGCCCGCGGGTCGCGCCGCAGCACCTTCCCCGCCAGACAAAAGGACGCTCCCCGCCCCCTCCGAACTCGGCGCCCGCGCCCCGCCCGCCGCGCCGCAAAGTTTCGCCGAGTGCGGCCCGGCGGGCGGGGGGCGCGGAAAGTTGGAGAACAATGACGCGCGGGCCGCGGCGGGACGCACCCCGGACGGCGCCCCCGCCCCGAGGCCCCGGCCCGCGGCCGCGGGGGGAGGGGCCGGGCCGACTTCGCACAAAGCCGCGGGCGCCGGCGTCCGGCGTGCTCACCTGCTCGGCGCGGCCGGGCCCGCAGCGCGCGGGGGGCGGCGGCATGAACGGCCCCCCCGGACAAAGGGGTGTCGCGCCGGGCGCCCAAGGGTCGCGCGTGGGCGGCGGCGGCGGCGCGTGGCCCGGCCCTCCCCCCGCGGCCCACCCCGCGGGGCCCGTGCGCGGCCGGGGCGCTGGCGGAGGCGGCGTGCGCGGAGCTCGCGCTGACGCGGGGTCGCTGGGCTCGGTCCGGCCCGCTACGCCCGCGGCCGCCGCCGCTGCCTCATCTTCCTGCGGCGGGAGACATGTTCCGCCCCCCGCCCCGCGCGCCGCCCCGCCCCCGCCAGGCCCCGCCCCGCGCCCCGCCCCGCGCGCCGTCCGGCGCCGCCGCGGATCCCTCCGCCGCCGCCCGCTCGCGGGCCGCGCGGCTCGTCTTCCTGCGCGCCCGCGGGAAGCGGCGCGGGCCTCGTGGGAACTGGGGCCTGGGAGCGGGGGGCGCCGGCTAAGGGCGCGGGGAGGGGGCCGGGACTATCTTCCAGCGCGGAGGCGCACGCGGGGTGGCAAAGCACTCGTGACGCAAGACGGCATGGACCGTGAGACGGAAAGATAAGGCTGGACAGCGGTGGCCAATGGAAGGGTGCGAAAGCTTGATTGGCGTGACCGGCGGCCATTCTCGATGCGGCCCCGCCCCCTCCCCGCCTCCTCCGCGAGGTCTAGCGAAGAAAGAGGTGGGACTCTCGGGGCGTTCGTCCCAGAGGAGCGATGGGGGAGGGCCTTGCGGTTTCATTGTCAGGTGTGCGTGCCCGCCCGCGCGGCCTCTCGGACGAGGTCGAGTCTCAGTTCCTGGGGCTGGCCCCGGGTGCTGGGTGTTGAGGGCGGGCATGTGCGCCTTTGCTGGCAGGGCGCGGAAGCCAGCGCTGTTTCGGGGTGCGCGAGGCCCACGCGCAGCCCGCCCTGTGCCTCTGACTTGCTGGTTGCTTTCTCCCACCCGAGTCTCGGCTTGCTCCCCCGCAGTCTGGACTGCTCCTGGGCAGGGCTGAGGCAGGACCCAGCCTTCCGATGGTCAGTGGTCTGTTTCCTTCGACGTCCGACATTCTTCCCACTTCCAAGGGCTCCTCCAACCCCCCAGAAGGGAATAATAGAATTACAAACGAAGGAAACGAAAATACCAGAACCTTAGGGCGCCTGGGTGGCTCAGTCGCTTAAGCCTCTGCCTTCGGCTCAGGTCATGGTCCCGGGATCCTGGGATCGAGCCCGCATCGGGCTCCCTGCTCGGCCGGGACTCTCCTCTCTCTGCCTCTGCCTCTGCTCATTCTCTCTCTCTCTCAAATAAATAAAATCTGGGGGGGAAAAGAGAGAGAGAAGAGAGAAAGAAGGAAAATACCACCATCTTTCGTGGTTTCCTGTGTCCCCAGAAAGCCACCTTCCAGGCCTGGGAAGAGGCCACCATCTTCCTGACACACTAGACTCTGGCCACCAGGGCCTCCTGGTGTTTTAGAACTTGCCAGGCTCATGCTCACCTCCAGGCTGTTGTCCTTGCTGTACCCTTTGCCTGGAATGCTTTTCCACTCACACCTGGAAACCCCAAATCATCCTAGCTCAGTGCTACCCCCAACCCAGGAAGGAAAGTGGTGGTCCGGGGTGAGGAGTGAGTGAAGACCCTAAGGAGAGGCCAGAGGGTTCGGGGCCTCACAACGAAGGCACAAACCCTCCTGCTGCACCCAGAGTAGGCTGACCCTCACCCTGACCCCTTCTGGCTCAGAGACTTCCCCTGTGCTGCACGCCTGGAGAGGAGGTGTGGGTCTTGGGGCCTGGGTTCGAGTCCTCATTCCTTCCCGCCTCACTGTGGCCTCGTACAAATTCTTGACACGCTCCGGGCTTCAGTTTCTGCGTCGAGAACAGGGAAGGCGCAGCGATGGCTGCAGGGTCGGTGCCCATGGCTTGAGCCTTCCTCCCTCAGCCTCTCCCCGCTGATGGACTCATGTCCCTGGCGGCCCAAAGGCCCCTTCCGTCCCCAGCTGTTTCCTGTGGCCCAACCCTGACACTACAGGTCTAGACCCTCTCTAGCTTCCCCCCAGCCTGGGGGGTTTCTCAAGGAGCAGGCTGGGACCCAGGCCTCTCAGGGCCCCCAGCCTCATGCAGACCATGTAAACCCCATCCCCAGGGCCACTGTGCCTAGAGAGGCCTCCATAAATGCACGGACCGCACGGCTATTGACCACCAGCTGCCTTGCTCAGTGCAGGCCACTGGGCCTGTGGCATCTGTGACCCGCCCCGTGTCTGCCCGCCACATGGCCTCAGAGGCCCCCCTTTGGCTCTACAGGGGACTCTTTGCATCCATACGTTTGGCTGTCAGGTCCCCACGATGGAGAGATTAGACCCATTGTACAGATGAAGAAACTGAGGCTTAGAAAGGCCCTCCCTGGGTCCAGTGCGCCCCAGGGCTCACACCTGCCGGAGGGCCTCCTGGCGCCCACAGGTCACCACTGTCCTCCCTGGGGAGGCCCAACCTGGACTGAGTCACTGGGTGGAGCGGCCCATGGGGGCCCCGGCATGCCTGCCACCTCTGCCCAGCCCCGAGGCCTGGGTGAGCCCCACAAGGCCCTGGCATGGGGACAGACCGCCAGTGGCAGGTGCCAGGGGCCCCTTGAGGCGGCCCTACAGCCCGCCTACCCCCGCCTGCCTGCTTGCCTGTGGCCTTTGTTCTCCTCTGGGTGCTGCCTGCCCGCTTGGCCTGGGCAGGCAGGAGCCCGAGTCTGACTCCCCCACTTGCTTCCTCCTTCCACACAAGCCACACCTGTGCCCTGGCCCCGGGTTGGGGACCCCATGTGCGGGAGAGAACCCCATTTCTGGTTGGAACGACAAATGCCAAGAACAGATTCTCGCCAGTGGTGGCGCTGATGGGGGGAGATGAGGGACAACACAGACACGGGGTGGGGGGGACAGAAGCTTCCGGAAGACACAGTAGGTGTGCAAGCCAGGGCTGTCTGCGCAGAGAGGATGTAACGGAATCTAGGATTCTGGGACCGTCTCCGGACATCTGTTTCCATTTGTCTCCAAAATGGGAATGTTCCCTTGGGGTGTGAGCAGAGCCCCCCACCCGACGCGCACTGCTCCTCCCTGCGTTTCATAAACCCTGGTGGGCGGGGCACATCTCACTCAAGCCAGACCCCTGGCTCGGACATTTCCCTGTCCCCAGCCCGTGCCCTCACCGGGGAGAGTAGTGCCTCTGGAGCTGGGGGCTTCTTGGTCCCTACAGCCCCCCGCGGAGGACCCTGACCCAGACCCACACACTCCCCGGGGTGGCCTGGGTTGGGGCTCATTTGTTCATTCCTTCATTTATTCTCCCTGGCTTCTGGGAGCGAGGGTTCTCGAGGGCCTGCTGCTTGGGCCTAGGGCTGGCGGGTCATGCTGGATATGGGATGCAGAAGGGGAAAGGGCTGCTGCCGCGCCGATGGAAGGCAGGACGGAAGCAGCAGACGTACCACCAGCCCCTCAGGCCGGACTTGTCCGGCCCTTGCAGCTCTAAGTACAAGGAAGGGGACCCAGCGGTGATCGACCCCTGCCCATCCACCCCAGCCATGTCCCAGGGAGCCAGGGGGCCAGGAGAGCTGGGAAACGGGCTGAGAGCAGCCAGCACCCCAGCCTTGTGCTCCCCATTGCCGGGCACCAGACGAAGAGGCAGAAGGGCTCTGAATGTGCTCTCGCACCCGGACCTTAGTGGGGTGGGTCCCCCTGGCAGTGACACTTGGGTGTGACCAGAGGATGAGAAAAGCCAGTGGGGGAAGTGCGGGGACAGAGCTTGGGAGGCAGTACTGCACACGGTGTATCTGGTGTATTTAAGGGGACTTCGAGGCATGAGGCCTAAACCCAGGGAAGTGGAAAGGAAAGGAGCCAAGTCAGGGGGTGGGGTCGGGCCCAATGGCACGGGCACTAGGGAGCCCTGGCAGGGACTTGAGCAGGAGAGGGGTGTGGTCCGTATGGCTGCTGTGTGGGGGAGTGTTGGGGGGGCGTGGACGTAGATATTAGGGGGAGAGAAGGGCTGGCCCCCGGGGGCTGAGGAGTGCGTGGACTAGGCCTAGGTTAGGGGGACTGGAGGCTTGTGAGAGGGTGGGGGGATGAGGAGACAGACACCCATCAGGGCTGGGTGGGGGGCTGGGGGCTGGGGGCAGTGACAGTGGTGCCCTTCTCAGCAGGGACGTCTTAGGGCTGGGGCAGGAATGAGCGGCCCACAGAAAGGCCCTTTCCCGCCCAGGCCCTGCAGGACAGTCGTGCACCTGGGGGCGGGAAGTGGGCAAGTGAAGTCCTGACCCAGGCCGAACCCCGATCCTGGCGTGAACCCCGCGCCCGGACTGAGCTCCCAGCTATGGAGACCGAACCCTCTTTCCACCTGGGCCCCCCTTGCCTTGTGCCCAGCCACCCACAGGACCAGCGCCACCTGCCGAGGGCAGCCCTTCCCCCTCCTGGCCCAGTGCCTGTAGCTCCTGACTCAGGGGCCCCCAGGGCCCGTCCCGCCACATTCCGGGGTGGCCTGTGCAAACACAGGGTGCCTCCCCAGCGGCCCCCATGGCATTGTCTGCGCTAGTTCCCGGAGTGGGAGTTGTGGGCAGGGGACAGGGAGCCCGGCCCGGTACCCGCCACCTGCCCACGCACCCACCCACGGGGGCGGCCTCACTGACCTGTGCCTGTGGCAGCCCGGGGCGCTCCTGCCGACCTCAGCAAACCAAGGGCAGTCCTCCTCTCCTGGCGTTGTTCCCGCCCCCAGAGCTTCGCAAATGAGCCAGCGCAAATCACCCCCACTGCTCCAGTGGGGAAACTGAGTCTCGGGACCACACCCCATTCCCCTTCCAACTGCTCCTCAAACACCTTTGCCCTGGCCATATGCTCCTCTCATTGTGTCTGGCTATCTCTTCCTCATCCTTCGTTAGCTCTCAGCTTGGGGGCCCCCTCCTCCAGGAAGCCTCCCTGGTCCCCAGAGCTCGCCAGATGGTCCCCAAGTCTTGGAGCCTCTCTTGCTTTCTGCAGTTTCCAGTTACCCCACGGTTCACCAGCTCAAGCCCCCCAAGGGCAGAGAGTGGGCTTTTCTTACCCTATGAGGCGTGGTACGCAGCAGGTGCCCAGAGGCTGGCGGATGGCAGTGAAGACAGAGGCAGCTTGGTGCCGAGGGCTCCTGGTTCTCAAGGTCAGGTTTGGGAGCCTGAGAGATGGGATCTTGGGGAAGAAACGAGCAGGAACCTCTGGGCCTGCCTTGCCAACAGAACTGGGTTTAAATCCTGGTTCCACCATGTAGTGACTATACACCTCGGGCAGAGGCTGCCCCCTCGGGGCTTAGTGTCCCCTCTGAAAATCAGGGCTGGGGCTGGCCATCTTCCCTGGGCCTGTCAAATTGGATCTCACTTTGGCCCTGGGAGGTGGGGACCATTATAAGGCCCATTTTGCAGATGGAGAAACTAAGGCTTACAGGGATACACTGATCTGACCAAAGCGACATTAAAGATTCAATGCCCAGGACTGGCCGAGGGAGAGTATCTGGGTGGGTGTTTACTCCTGTTCTTTTTTTTTTTTTTTAAGATTTTATTTATTTATTTGACACACAGAGGGAGAAATCACAAGTAGGCAGAGAGGCAGACAGAGAGAGGGGGAAGCAGGCTCTCCGCTGAGCAGAGAGCCCGATGTGGGGCTTGATCCCAGGACCCTGAGATCAAGCCGAAGGCAGAGGCTTAACCCACTGAGCCACCCAGGCACCCACTCCTTTTCTTTTTAAGATTTTGTTTATTGGACAGAGACAGAGATCACAAGTAAGCAGAGAGGCAGAGAGAGAGAGGAAACCAGGCTCCCTGCTGATCAGAGAGCCCAATTCGGGGCTCGATTCCAGGACCCTGAGATCATGACCTGAGCCAAAGGCAGAGGCTTTAACCCACTGAGCCCCCCAGGCGCCCTGTTTACTCCTGTTCTACAGGAGGGGCGGGTCAGTGGGGTCACCAGGGTGCTGGCTTTGTGCCCAGTTCAGTGACATAGTTTGTTATGCCCAGCATCCCCTGCGATCTTCCCACCAGCTCAAAGAGTGGGGGGCTGTGACTGGCCCCATTTTGCTGAAGAGAACACTGAGGCCCCCAAAATGCCTGACTGCATATTTACAGAGAGTATGAAAAGGTTTTAAACACAGGTTATCCAAGAGGCCCAGGGAGGGAGGCAGTCCCTGGTTCTTCCTCTCTCAGGTGATGTTCAGCCCTTTCTGGGTTCCCAGGCACCAGGGCCCAGGCCTGGCCCCTACTTGCCCTTGTGCAGACAAGAGTTTTCAAATGGCTGGCAGGGAGTGTGTGAGGCAGGATCGTGGGTGGGAAGTGCTTGGACTCATCTGAGCTCCCTAGAACTGGAGGAGTCTCCAAAAAGGCAGGCATTGTACACCCTTTCCATCCTCTTGCCCTCTTCAGTGGCGGAAAAGGCACAAAGGCCAAGACATATAAAAAGAAAAATCTTCATATGGGACTATATAAGAACACAACACTTCTGAATTAAACAGACACACAGAGGAGGTTAGACAATGGAAAGTACTGGCAACATTGTAACAGAAGGATGTACAGTCTCCATATGCAAAGAGTTCCTACAAATCAATGACCAAAATAACCATACAGAAAACCAGGCAAATAAATGAACTTTAGTTCATACAAGAAGAAAGAAGAATGGCAGTTAAAGGGACCAAGAAAAAGAAACTTGAAGTCACTCCTGATGAAAGAAATGCAAATAGGCCAAGAAGAAAACACTCACTGACCTCACAGTTGGCAAATGGTAAGAAACTGGCATATCAGGGCACCTGGGTGGCTCAGTGGGTTAAAGCCTCTGCCTTTGGCTCAGGTTGTGATCCCAGGGTCCTGGGATTGAGCCTGGCATCAGACTCTGCTCAGCAGGGAGCCTGCTTTTTCCTCTCTGCCTGCCTCTCTGCCTACTTGTGATCTCTGCCTGTCAAATAAATAAATAAATAAAACCTTTAAAAAAAAAAAAAGACTGGCCATACCCTGTGGTGATGAAACCGGGTGTGGGGTCCACTGGAGGGTATGTATTCCAATAAAGAAAATCTACTACATCCCTTTGAACTTCTCCTCCAATTCCAGTCCTAACACTGATAAATCTAATAAAAATCATAGCATCTGCAGGAATGTTGAAACAACCCATGTCCAGCAAAAGGGGTC
>PISX010021555.1:0-33361 GCA_004024625.1 Mellivora capensis
ACAGCTTTCAGCGAAGAGCTTTTTCCCAACAGAAATGTTCATTGACAGCTGAGAGAGTGGTCCTGGGAGCAATTCTGTCTGTGATTTTGGTTGCAAAACTGCTTCAGGCTCTACCTCAAGAGCTAGTGGGCTGTAAACCATTAGCATATCCATTATCCTCAAAATACACTGCATAATGCCCCTTTTGGATACTTTTGTTTTTGAAACATCTCCTACCCAGAATGCTGTCTTCTCAACTCTTGATTTAAGTAATAATCCTTTCTTCAAATTTAAACCCAAACTTAATTTCTTTATGAAGTGTGATCACCATATCTGCATAGTTAACAGTTTTGGGGGAAAAACTAACCACCCACAGTGTCTTCTCTGAGAACTACACACCTCTATCCCCCACTGAGGGGATAAGTCAGGTTTGTTCCACATGATTCTTCTTTGCAGTTACCATGGACTGACTAGACCCAAGGTAGACCACCTGCCCCAACACCAGTCTCACTCCACTGGTTGGAAAAAAAACAGTCAGGATTCTCTTGAATCAGAACTAAAAGACACAGAAACAGAGACTTCAGTGAAGTATATCCTGCCCCCCCTTTTTTTTTTTCATTTCTCAGCAAAGTTTTCTGGTGTTTTAGTTTCTGTGATTTGCAAAATGGAACAATGGTTATGTTTTAACTTTTCCAAATATGAAGTTTGTATTAAAATGTGAAGGTTAAACTGCTCATTCCCTCCTTTCCATAACTGAAGATTCAGATGTGTGTGCTCCGTCTGAGGTAGACATCTTTCCCAGTGAGAATGAGGGCTGCGTTTGGCAGATGGGACTATTGGACCCATACGATCAAATAAACATGGATTCATCCTATTGGACCATGCCTAAGCAACGGAAGCCAGTCCAGGGAAAGATGAGACAGATAGTATGAGGGTAACTAGAGCTGAAATTAGGCATGAAGACCCTGAAAGATGGAGTAATGCCGTTTATGACCTTTGGGAGACCCAGAACTGATTCTTGTGTTCACGTAGCTCCAGCTCACAGTCGAACAAACTATAGTGTAATTCCTCTGTTTGGAAGCTTGCCTTATCATAGACACCCCTTCTAATGTGGTGTGGAACCAAAAGCTTTCTGTTTCTTAAAGTCAAACTAGATTTGATTTATGATACCAATATAGGTGATCTGGCCTTCAAATTATTACAGCAACAGATCTGAAATCCACTGTCCTTTGAATAGAGTCATTTTAGATTTTTGTATATGTATAGATTTTGTATATGTTATGTATAGACATTGCATAGATTTTAATTATGCATAGATATTGTCCAAAAATATTGTAATTTGAAGTATTAGATTTTCAAATGCTATGACATATTTAATGAACGATAGTTTTGTTGGATGATACTTATTTTCCCTTCTTTCTTATGTCCTACAAACATTTAGTATACTTAAGGTAGATAATGTGGTAATAGAAGTTTGTGAACTTGTACACACTCATTTTATGTAGAATAGCATTCTTGAATGAGAGAAAAAAAGATTATGATTTACTTTTTCAACATTTAGTAAATGGAGGCAAATGATAATTTCACTGATTTGCCATGCTCACACTAAAAGTGTGGAACAATAATGAAAACTAATCATTCATTATAATTAAAAAAAAAATACTCCAGTGGGACACCTGGGTGGCTCAGTCAGTTAAGCATCTGCCTTTGGCTCTAGCCATGATCCCAGGGTCCCAGGATTGAGTGCCACATTGGGCTCCCTGCTCAGCTGGGAGTCTGCTTCTCCCTCTGCCTTTCCCTTGGCCTGTGCTCTTTCTCTCTCTCTCTCAAATAAATAAATAAAATCTTTAAAGAAAAAGTACTCCAGAAAGAAAGCTAGAGAAAGTTTCGGGGATCTTTCAGAAAATCGAATATATAATCAGTAGAAAGGCCAAAATTTAAATTCAACTATCCTTAAAATATATCTAATAACGTTTCCAACAGGACACAATCTTTATTTTAAACCAGGGCAAACTTGGTCCAAAGATGTTGTCTTATCTACTTTATACTTTAGTATCTGTAATAGCCACTTACAAACGATTCTTCTAAGAGACAGGTATCCAGTATCAAATGCCAAGAGGCCAAGGGTTGATCTACAAATATCAAAGCAATGTCACTATAGATGTTTCACTGGGCTCCTGACCTGGGAAGAAAAGTCACCAAGCCAGTCATCAAGATTTAGAACACACAGGCCATAATTCACCCTCCCCCCTTAACTTGTGTCCTTTTTCTGTTTCTTTGAGCTCTCTTCTGAGGATAATAGGCTTTGTGTATAATTCTAACTGACTAGAAAGAGGCAGTTTCTTTCTTTCTATATTTTTGTATGTCTTACCTCCATCACCAAAAAACCCACACCCTGACCATATACACACTTCTTTTTTCATCCCTTACTCTCTTCTAAATGTGTCAATATCCGTATCATGTAGTAACTATTTCCCTTTGCAATCCACTAAAATATAAAAATTAATAAGCATTTTTCTAAATAAATATATGTATTTTTGGTAAACCAAAGTTTTGATATTGGACTGTCTGAGGGTTACTTTATTAGGACACGAGTGTTAAACCAAGTGCAGGAGAGGGTGCCTACTTTCAAATCCCCATGATGACCTTGGGCAGGTTATCAACCTGAAGCTGTGGTTGCCCTGTCTGTGAAACGGGATCACAATGGTACTTGCCTCATAGGATTATTGTGAAGATTAAATAAATGTATAACTATAAATAATGCAGAATAATGTTTGGCAAACAGTAGGAATACACATAATGTTTTGCTGTTATTATGCTGCTAGAACTGAACTGAAAGTCTTCTAAAATTGAAACAAACAAACAAAAAGAGATACAAATTTAATATTCTTAGTTTGGTTCCCCTTTCTTTAAGTCTTACCCTAATAATTTGATTTGACTTTCGGATGAGCTAAGTGAATAGCTTCCTGCTATTTAGAAGCAACATGATTAGAATTCCTCCCTATGCTGAGGGCATGTTTTTGTTGCTATGCACTATGTGTAGCCTTACTAGACAAAATAGGTTCTGCTATCTAATTATTAGCGGAAAGAATAACTTAAAATTAAGTATACTAAAACCAAAATTACCAGCTTTAAAGATATTCTCTGGCATTTAATTGGCTTTTATCCAAAAATTTTATATGGGATCAAATCATTCAATTATCCAAAGGTATGGTTTTCAATTAGTTAATCATTGAGGCCTCACAAATACCTAAATTGATTAAAATTTGACATGTGCATATGTGTCACAGATTTTTTTTTCCCCATTAGTGGTAGCTGGTAATTATACCCATTTTGAATTTTCTGCATCTAAAATGTATTGTGATAAACTGATACGGCATCTAACCAGCCTCAATTGCTATCCTTTCATTAAAATGTTGGGCCTTCCTATAGTTACTCCTTTGCTGTGGAGTGATAATCCACTCTGGCCTGTTTTGGGGGTAAGCTCATTATTTTCCTTATCTGTGTCCCTCCACAACTGACCGGCAAATCATGTTTCTCCTCCCAGTTGTCACCACAGAATATTCTGGCCAGAGATGACAACCTTGTATTTTCTGCAGGTCCATTTGAAAGAAATAATATTACTCTAAAGTTTCTAAATATTATTCTTAGATCTAGCCAGATTATCCAAACTGCTTTTTCGTTGTAATGCCGGGAGACTTACACAGCGGAAGGGAGGTTTTGAATTACACTCTTTGGAAGCAATAATGCTATTTGTGTATCAGTGAGGATCTTGTCTATTTTATCCATTATATCCATGAAACGACAAAGAGAAAGAGAGAGAGAGAGAGAGAAAAGAAGCATTTCTTCTTATAATATAATTATGTCCTCTGTGTCCCCTCTGAAGTCACCAATTCCGTGTAGAAAAGTTAATCATTTAGGGGCAGTCAAAACTCTGGATTTAGGGCTGCAGGTAAGGACACAAGTAAAAATCCGTCCCTGTAATACATGTTTTTTCTGTCAATCACCATTTAATTTATCTAAAACATTTCTTAAAGCTCAGCAGTCTTACAAGTACCATCTAATGGCTTTCTCTGTTTGGTTTCTTTGGCTTATCACAAGTGCTGATAACTTCTTGTGTACATTAACTAATAGGCCTCTTTCAAAGTATGCTGACATTTAGCTTAGTGTTAAATGGTTTTTAATGAGCTCTCCACCAACCCCCTCCATCCCACTTTTCTGCAAATGAAGCCCATTTTCTCTATAATATGGAGAACTAATGGTACTGTGCATTCCAATGAATGTGAACCAAATCTGGATCTTAAAGGGGCTAACTTCAAACCAAATTAGTGTCACGAAGATGAAACATTTTCATGGTTGACTACATTATTTTTACTTTTTAGCCAAACATTTAGCAACCCATGGGCATAGCCTCTGTGTCAAAGTATTTAGCCCAAATGCTGAGAAAATTTTAACCACTATTTGAGAAATTTGATCTTTGAGACAATTGAATCATAAATTCGGTTTAGTTGGAGTCTTGTGTAAATTTTATTAAAGATTTGGAAATGGTGATGGTGTTTATCATCCTACATTTTCTCAACAAATGTCTCAATTCTCCCATTCATGTTTTCGGCTTCATCTCAGGGAAAATGTCTCCAGACCTAAGTAATTGAGGTAAGAGTTTAGCAACTACTGGGTCACTTTGGAGAGTAGGAAGCCTAAATGATACTCGATACTCTAGGCAATCAAACTGGATGATTTATTCATGTTTTGTAATGTCTTGGAGATGGTGTGTATATGTGTGTGTGTCGGGGAGGGGGTGTACATGTCATCCTTCCTTTCTTCAAAATTTGGCCAGGTGTATATTGTTTCTTTCTTTCTTCTAAAGATTTTATTTGAAAGAAAGCATGAGAGAGAGAGAGAGAGAGAGAGATTGATCATCAGCAGGGGGAGAGGTAAAGGGAGAGGCTGACTCCCTGCTGAGCAGAGAGCCCGATGCAAGACTTGATTTCAGGACACCAGGATCATGACCTGAGCTGAAGGCATATGCTTAACCAACTGAACCACCCAGGCACCCTATTCAGCTCTTCATGTGGAACCAAAGTCCTTGATACCTGGTAGTCCTCTGTTGCCCTTGGTCAGTTGGTTTCTCAGCCAACACGGGCCTACAGCCAACAGGCAGGGGAGAGCCAGACCATCAAAACCAAAGATGCCATCTCTTTTCCGTGTTCCATTGTGTCTCCTTCTCTACTGCCACTTTTTTCTGGATTTCAGAACAAGTCCTAGTTCACTGTATGCTTGTTTCTAGGAAAGGGAACAAAGGGAATAAAAATAATGCACCCTATATAGGCTCTTTAGAGAAAACCACATAAATATTTTATAGACCGTACGGTAAATAATGTATATGTTTAGAAAGGCAATGTAAATATTTTATAGACTGCAGAGTAACTGTTAAGGTCGAAATGAAATCACTATGTTTGGAGAAATACAGTATGCCCTAAATTGTACCACACAATTATTCTGCAGCTCAGTATGGTACACTTCATAAATCGCTGCATTCTTGGCGTTACCTGGGAGTTCAAGAATCCCAGCTGCCAAATGGGCTCCTCCCATCTTTCCCCCACTGCTTTGAAAGACCCCACTCCCACCTCACCACTCAAGGCGCTGCTTTCAACTGTGGCAGTGATCAATACATGCTCCTTGCGAAATGCAACTTGGGCATGCAAACGAACTCACCCAGATCGCCTAATTTTCATGGGGAGGGTGGTGAGAAAACTGATCAGGAACGGACGGACAAAACCCCGAATGAATTCCAGATGTAACCCGAGTCTCCGCATATTTTTTCAGGTGGCTGAGGACACATCATCTTGGTTTCCTGAAACTCATTCCTTGTGAGTCTAGATTGGCCAGCCCAGGGTTCAGTTATGCATCAATGCTCCCGTGATGCTTCAATATTATAATATTTACCAGATTGTGTGAAAAAGACACAGGTGCGTTTTGAAAGACGGATAATATAAATATCAAAATAGTCAGAGGAAGGGCAACACAGCGTCAGGCAGCTCCTCTCCCAGCTAATTGAAACAAAACTGAAGTCAAGAATAATGTGGTAATCTAAGTACATATAATATAAATGTTTCTATAATTAGTTACCTAAAGAGCAGAAGAGGAGGCTCGCGCCCTTTATATTTTTTAAATGGCTGCAGTAATAATGTCTTTGAGAGCGGAACACTCCAGATAGCTAGTAGGAACAGAAACAAATAAACCAAAAGGAAACCTGTAGGCTTAAGAATTATATTTAGAGTGCTTTGATTAAGTCAGTCAAACAACAAGAAGCAAAGGAGACCTGAAATGACAGAACACAGAGAAGAACCCAGGGCAGGAGGGAGGACAGAAACACACAATAGAAACCACAGCACATTAAAACTGTTCAACAATATTTAAAGGGCTGCAGTGAAATGCCATTATGGAGAGGAGCTAAAAGCAAAAGACAGTACAACGTCCCTAAAGTTAGTAATGCAAGCATAAGATCACCTAGGAGCTTGGTTTAAATACAGATTACTGAGCCTTTCTCCCCAGAATTCCAAATCATGGGGTTTATGAAGAAGCCGGGGAATGAGCATTTTGGGTAAGCTTTACAGGTGATTTTGATGCAAGTAGATTGTGAGCCACACGGTTAGATGCCCTTGATAACCATAGCAGAGTATGAGGGCAAAGAGTGATGGATGGAAGGGAAGGAAGCGTGTGTGAACCGAGTGGGACCAGCTAAACATTCCTCCCCACCCTGCATTTCAACTATTGCAAATATATGGTGCCAAAGATCACTACTGTTTCTATAATGAACACCATGCATCTTTTAAAAAAATTTTTTTATTTATTCATTTGAGAAAGAGAGTGAGAGCCCAAGCAGGAGGAATAGCAGAGGGAGAGGGAGAAAGCAGGCACCCCATTGAGCAGGGAGCCTGATGCGGGGCTTGGTCTCAGGACCCCAGGATCATGGCCTGAGCCAAAGGCAGATGTTTAACCAACTGAGCCATCCAGGTGCCCCAGAACCTTAGTGACTTAAAACCACAACCATTTAATTATATTTGACAATTGCGTGGGTCAGGAATTTGGATTATTCTTTTGTTCCCCCATGGGATCAGTAGTTGTCCATGTGTTCAGCTGAGGATATAGGCTGGTGGAGTGAGTTCAAGATGGCTTTATTCTCAAATCTGGTTCTTTAGATGGAAGAGTTGGAAGGCTGGATCCAGGAACAGCAACTGGAGCATCTACCCATAGACCCTCCAGTACGGCAGGCCAAGGGTATTTGAACTTCCCAGTGGCAGCTTAGGGTTTCCAGAGAGGGTTTCAAGAAACATAAAGAAGAAACTGCCTGTTCCTTAAGGCCTGAGGCTGGAAATTGACACAGTGTCTCTTCTATCCTGTTCTATTGCTCAAAGTGGTCACAAAGCCTGACAGATTCAAGTGGGGAGGACAGCCCCTACTTCTCAAGGAGAGGAGTGTCAAGGAGTTGTCACCTAGACATCTTAAATCTACCACAGAGAATATTGCAGAAATGCATATAAATATTTCTTTCTTTGCTAGCACATCAAGGGTGGCTGAACACGTGATAATTAATTTCTTTACTCCTACTCCCCAAGGTGAAAAAGTCTTCAAAGAATAAACTAACATTCAGGATGTATAGGACTCACTCTCTGCCCTTGCTGATACAGTATGGAGTTCTCTAAAGCAAAGACATGAAATTTTGCTTGGCGTAGTAACCGACTGGTATACATTAATGTGTTTTGTAGTATATTGCAAAGTGCTACTGAGAGTAACTAAGAGTGATTTTCAAATAATTTGTTGATTTTTAAAAATAGAGTTGAGTTCAGTGTCATTCTCACTCACATGTGAAGTTACACGTAGTTCCTAGAAATCTCCTCCAGTATGGGATAAGCCGGTGGGAATGTTCCGAGCAGGTAGAAATCACTAGGCATTACTGGTGATAAGGAAAAATTCCTTGAAGATGTAACTTTGCGTCTGAGACCCAACAGATGAGTGGGAATTAACTGTGCTGAGTAGAAAGAGTATTTCAGGCAGAGGGGCCATGTGTAAAGGTCTTAAGACTGAAACAGGATTGTCTTAAACATCATCGAAGAAGATCAAGACCAAGGAGAACTAGGGGCACTTAGCTGGCTCAGTCAGTGGAGCATGTGACTTTTGATCTCAAGGTTGTGAGTTCATGCCTCATGTTGGGTGTGGATCCTACTTAAAATAATAATAATAGTAATAAAATTTTAAAAATTAAAAAAAATAAAGATAAAAGACCAAGGAGAGGTAAATCAAGTTAGGCAGTGACTTAGAGCCACTTGGAATCACTGGGGTAGGGACTTCATACTCAAGACCAAAACACAACAAAAACACAAGAAATTGACTTCGGTAATAAGTAACGACAACCCTCTCCAATTAAATCTTATCATATTTGCAAACAATTGGCAGAACTGGCTAGGTTTAGTCTAATTTTCCTTCCTGTCTCCTGCGTACCTTTTAAAGACCTGCATGAACACCCAGGAAGAGCTAATGCCTGGGAGTAGATCAGGGGAAGACAAGATCTTGAGACCATTAACAAAACGATAAGCTGGTTTTCAGTTCCTTTAATTTCTAGTGAGTTTTATCATAGAGTTGTCAATTTTTTCTTCTGGAATATCCCATTTGATTAAATTTCTCCTTACTTTATAGAAGATCAAACAGAGAACCCCAAAGAAGTTAAGTGATTGTGACCCATGGCCAGTTAAGAAGCAGAAGCCGGAAGCAACTCATCATTGCCTAATTCTAGACCATCACGACCCAACACAGATCACTGGATGAGAGGATGAAATTCCTGAAGTACAACTTTCAATTTTAGACAGATGAAAAAAGAAATCAACTTCTGTTGCAAAGCATTGTAGATTGGGTTCTTTAGGAAACAGAGTCTGGGACAGAAATAGCATTTATTATGGAGTGCTTTTAGGATCAATGCCTAAAAGGGGAATGGGAGAGAAGCAGATCCACAGACAGAGAAGTTGCCAGGCAGTCATGAGGCCTTAGCCAAACTTGCAGGGAGCTATGAGACTGGAATGACCCCTCAGAGTTGTCCTGTGTTGAGTTCAGCGAACCAAGCCTTTATACCCTTGCATCAACCTATCATTGGTTTGGGCTGTCCTGCAAAAAGGAGCAAGTGGCTTTCTTTAGAAGATGCAATTCCCAAAGATGGCTGAGTACTGGCAACCAAACCCTCCCGGCAGGGAGGGGTATAGATCCTTTCCCAGGAGGTGGAAGGGTGCAGGTGTATCAGAGGTAAGACATCACATTGCCTGGGCAGAAGTAGCACAACTTCTCACCACATCCACTATTATCACCTCCACTGAGTCAACATGGGTTGGGTCATTCCTTCACTGTCACGATCGCCCCCTGGGTGATCTCTCTGTCAAGTTTTGTCCTGCTGCAACACATTGGCCTTATCTCAGACTGAGTCCACCTCAAAAAACAGAACTGAGATCATGTCACTCCATTGTTAGAAAATCTTCAGTGAATGTGCTTTTCAGATATGGTGAACTCCAAATCCTTCGCTACAGCCTATGAGGTCCTACCTGACTTGGTCCCTCATGCTTACTTGTTTTCTCTTTTAAAAACACAATTTACAGTTAGAAACCTAGTGAAGACAGAAATTTTTCATCACAGCAGAAACTCTCTTGCCTGTCACCCACCTCTCATTGGCAGAGGTAACCACCATGTTCTTATTTTAAAAGTCTTACAGCGATTTAAAACAACAATAGATTTAAAACAAATATTTTTGTTTTAAATAGATTTAAAACAAAAATAGAATTGTTTAAGGATGTCTAATATTCCTAGTAGCAGACTGGATGGTTGACCTCTCTGAGAAAGGTGTGAGGGAGGGCAATATTCCGAACCACTTCACAAAGAACATATGTTAAACCTCTGTCAGCCCTCAAGCCAGTATTTCACATAAGGTGGCATAATAGTCATAATTAAGCATTTTGCAATGGTTATGAGAGATTCGGGTTTCATTTCCTGATGTGAGCATGTATGCTTACATTTGTGCCTAATAAGCATCTTCTGGTTTGAGTTTGCTTTGCTTGTTGGAATGTAAATGCAAAAGCATTGAATGTATTCCTTTAATGAGAATCATGCTGCTGCCAGTAAACAAAATGGATGCCACTGCCCTTAATTTTGAGCAAAAAGAATAACTTTGGAGTGAATTACACCCTTGCTAGTCCAAAAATAATGGTTTTAAATAAGTGCAGATGTTTAAGGGGCTTGTTGTTGGAGTTCCTGTTGGTGATTCCTCAGCATCTTTCATAAGACTTGCTTTGGCAAAGGTATTTCCCTTTAGCTTTTTAGACTTTTTTTATTGTTGTTTTATGGGATAGGTTACAACTTAAAGCTAAGAGATTTCAAATGCTTCAACCTCTGGATGTTTTTCTACCTAGCAAATCTTCTTAAAATAACTCTGATTGCAAACCAAGGGTATGGATTAGCCGAGCTTACTGGCGCTCATCCAAATAGTCCCAAAGCAGCATAGACAGGATGGGGAGAAGAACCAAGAAGGGGAGGACGATAGGGCCCCTGGTGGTGCTGCTGAATTCTTGGTGCTCCCGCACCGTGTTTGGGAACTCACTGAGCTTATAGTAGGGGAGCAGTTGGGTTGCCAACTCTCTGTGAAATGTAGGATCGCAGATGGTTCCTCCTGGCAGATGGTACCTGCACCTACGCCTTCTCCATCCCTTTCTGATGACTGCTCCATTTTGATGGCCTCTTCCGTGGGGAATTCTGGGACATGAAATAACATCTTATTATTGATAAGCAAAGTCATACCAAATCCACAGCAGAAACAAATCACGTTTACCTATTTCAAATGCAAACTCCTGTGAAAAATTAAATCTGTTGTATTTGAATATTCAAACAATTCCCACAAATACACAGTTCAAACCCACACTTGATAGAAACATGCTTGCAATGATCAAAGCTGCTAATGAACTCCTGAAGCCATCACTCGGGGGAGAATTACATACTCAGTTTCTTCTTGGGAACATAATGGAACTTGGGCATGTTTGTCAGTATTGTCAAATGGGATGGTCCTGAAAACAAAAATGCCTAATGTAATGCATATGCTAATATTTAAATGTAGTTACTGTACAAGTTGAGTGCACAGCCATTAACCTAGTGGCACTGAGGTCTCATGTCCAATTTGTATTCAACTAGAGAATGTTCAGATAGAGTTTGGGTATGAGTGTCTGAAAGAAGATACTAGAAACAAACCCTCCAGTTTTAAGATGATTGAGCTTTACATTGTTTTTGTTTTGATTTCATAAAATTCATGACACGGTATTTAAATTTTCAGCATTAGGAAGTTTCAGAATTTCCAGAGAAAATATAGAAGAAAAATTATGCATATTATTTGGAGATATACTTCATGCTATATAGAGTGTCATATAGCATTTACTGCAGAGTCATCCCAAACATAGTGGCTTGGACATTTTTTTTAGTGGACAGTTCTGGGTGGATCTTTTTCTGGTTCAGGCCAGATTCCTGATCTCATCTGCATTCAGTCACGTGTCTGTGATCATTTGGCAGGTTGTCTGGGGCCAGATGGTATCAGAGGACCTCGCTCACAGGTCCGGTACTTATGTTGCAAAGTGTCAGATGGCACAATGGAAGATCTTGGCTCTCTGATTCTGTTCTCAGGATAAGCTAGGCCAGGTCTTTTCATATGATGACACTGGCTGGGGCTCCAAAATCGAGTGTAAAAAGAAACTTTAAGTCCCATTGTCAAGTTCTGTTGGTCAAAATATTTGTGGTGAAGCTTAAAGTAATTGTAGGTGGGGCCATACAAGATTATGGATATAAGAACAAGGCAAGGGGCGCCTGGATGGTGCAGTCAGTTAAGCGTCCAACTCTTGGTTTCAGCCCAGGTCCTGATCTCAGTGTCGCAGGATCCAGTCTTGCAACGGGCTCCGCACTCCATGGAGTCTGCTTAGGACTCTCTCCCCTCCCCTCACATCCCTCCTCCAAAATAAATAGATAAATCTAAAAAAAAAAAAAAGTAAAAAACTAAGGACCAATTATTTTATTAATCTACCACGCATAAAAGATATTAATTCAATGTTGATAAAATATTGGGAATCATCGAATTAAAAAACTGAAGCATTAATTAGAAGAGCTAATGCCTTTGAATGATGGAGCTGCCTCTAAGGGGGCACATTCTTTGAATAATGCCATAGTACTTTCTCACATCCTCCTATATCATTAGAGGTTCAATCCTTCTCTATTCCAAGATGTTTCTTCCCCTGTGGGAAAAACTCCACTAGGATAACCCTCTTGGCCTCTCTACAGACTCTCACTTACTGCTCCTCATGGAAGGTGGAACATATTTTCTTCGGTGTGTTCAAGAGGCATATGCTGGTTAGCTCTATTTCTGTCACCATGAAGGTGAAAGTGGTTGAAGACAGCACCTGTTCTTTGCCACAAGGAAAAAAGCAGAGACCTGTTCAGTGTGACTGGGTATGTGAGTCTGTTGAAATTTGTGACTTAATATCACGAAAATCACCTATGGACAGATATAAGCCACACCTTCCTGTATCAGCTTTATTGCACATGTATATGTAATTATAGGGTCCTGTTATCTCCCATTTGCATTAGTCTTTGATCTTATATCTCATTTGGATCAGAACTTGGGGTCTTTCAAATCCTAACACTGGTTGAGGGATGGATGTGTGAAATTAACCTTTTCCAGTGACAAAAAGTAAGTAATATATGGAACACAACTTGAAAACTTATTTATTAGCTTTTGCTTTCCTTTTTTTTTTTTAATTTTATTTATTTGTCAGAGAGAGAGAGAGAGAGAATAATCAGGGGGAGTGGTAGGCAGAGCAGACAGAGGGAGAAGCAGGCTTCCCCACCAAGCGAGAAGCCCGATATGGGACTCAATCCCAAGACCTTGGGATGATGACCTGAGCTGAAGGCAGCCATCCAATCGACTGAGCCATCCCTTAGCTTTTATTTTCTTGGGTGCAATGTCTGATGTGCCGTATTAGACCCATCCAGAGCACTTGTTACAAATTCTTATTTCTGGGCCCGTTCCAGACCTACTGAATTTCTGACAGTAAAAAAGAATGGATCATCTTCAGCAAGCATACAATATGGTTCTTTAATTTAAATTGCTTTTAAATTATATAAGGACTAAAAATATATTATTTCCAAAGTAATGCTGCTCCCTTCTTCTCTCCATATACCCACATATCACATTTTCCACTTTGTCTGCCAACCAAGGCAACCATCATTTTTCTTTAATATAACTCTTTATAGACCTTTTTCTTTGATATCAACATACCATATGTGTATGACTTAGATAGTATTTGCCAGATTGTTCCACCATAAATTTCTATCATTCCCTGTTTTCCATATTCTATTCTTTTGAAGCAAGTCACTAGGTCCAAGCCACATCGAGGCTGGGGGAAGGAGAGCAGCAAAGCTCCACATCCTGGGGGAGAGGTACGATTTACATCAAGCAGAATTCTTCTTCCAGGAAGGTTCGTCTCTTCTCTCCTATGTGTTTATTTATTCAATCATTTACATCAGCATGGACTCCTGTATATTTATTTTATGCTTTGGGTTATAATCCAGTAATATTTTATTGCTTAAAACATACTGTTAAAACGTGTTTATTTTATTACTCAAATTTTTCCAGCTTTGCCACTGGAAGCTCTTTTATGTTGGTTGCTCTGGCCCTTTGACAATGCTATTGTCGTTTGTTTTCTGAGCGGTTCCTTATTTTGAGACACCATAAGAAGCTCCAGACTCATTTTGTGTTTTCCCTCTTTTGCTCTTATAGTCAATCAATTTCTTTGTATATTTCAGATGATTTTTCTTTATATATTTTAGATGGGTGCTGTGTAAACATTCACAAGTGTTTTTTTTTCCAGTCTCTTGCTTGTCATATAATTTGATATTGAGATAATAATATGTATTGTTTTTTTAGTTTTTTGGTGTGTTTTAAGAAGATTTTTTTACTTTCATAAAAACACGCTCCTATTTTCTTCCAGTAAGTTTATAGTCGTGTTTTTACTTCTGCATTTTTAATCTATTTGGAATTTATTCCTGTGTATGATATGAGAAAAAGATAGGGCTTTATTTTTTCTCCACGTAGATAACTACCTTCACATCATTCCTCCTTGTGTGGGATTGTTGCTTCTATCATCTGGCACATTAACAAAAAAGTGATTCTGTCTTGGGGTTCCCTCTTCTGCTCCATTGATCTACTTGTCTATTCCTTCACCAGTACCACACAGTTTCCATTACCAGGGCTTTAAAAATATATCTTAATTTGTCTGGGCATGGACTTTCTTATGGATACCAGTTTTGAGAAACCCAGTAATCTAATGCAGGGTTTCTCAATCTCAGCACTAGTGCCTTTTGGACCAGTTGATTCTTTGCTGTGGGGGCTGTCCTGTGCCTTATAAGGTGTTAGGCAGCATTCCTGGCCTCTAACCACTAAATGACAGTATCACCCCTCCTCAGTGTGACAACCGAAACGGTCTCCAGATGTTGCCAAGTGTTTTCTGGTGGACAAATTGCCCCAGGTTGAGAGCCACTGGCCTATGTGACGAATAGGACTTTTGAAAATCTTGATGTAGATTATTATAGTCCTGGGTATGGTAATGCTGGATACATGGGGGAATTGCACTTCCCTGTCCCCTTGAAATTAGGCTTAGACATATGCCTTACTAGGACAACGACAAAGAAGCGGATGTTTTATGTGTCCCCACTAAGTGGAAGCATTTAAAAGTCAGTGTTGACATTTCCATGTTCCCCTTTCTCCTGTCACGGAGAGTTTGAAAGTGAGCGTTAAATGTTAATGCGTCTTCCAGTGACTTGGTTGAGCAGAGCCCCTCCTAAGCCACGTTGAATATACAGTGTAAGCTTGAGAAAAAATTAACATTTCAAGCCAATGGGGTTTTTGAATTTTTGTTATCATAGCATAATTCAGACTATGCTGACTGATACACTGAAGTCTGCTGGATAAAAGAAATAATGGTGTTCCCTCTGTACTGGGACTTATTTAGAAAATTATTGATCTCTCTTTGCCTTCTGTGTCTCCGTGCTGGGGGGGAAATGTGAGCAAACAAGCTATCTAGGCAAGTGAGGTTGGCAGAAACTTTTGTTCTTTATTAGTGCTTCCAGATATCAATTAAAGAAGAGGGAACTAGACACTCTGGTGATGTGAAGAGGGGGTTCTATTCCAATCTCCATCGGAAGCAAGAGCATGGGTTTTCCTGTATCTGTTTGATGGTTTCACTTCTGCCAAGATGCTTCATATTATTGGATATTCTTTTAAACACAATATCCCTAGGAAAATCCCCAAAACAACAAAACTGGGTGAAAGAAAAATAGATAAATGCCTTCATAATTTTAGGGGAAAAATCAACAGAGAACAGCATTTAAATTTGAAATTCAGTCTAGTCTTGGCCTTGCTCTTACCTGTACTTGCTTTTATCAGTTCTTCTAAAAACACTTGATGATTTAGTCATTAGATGCATCAAATGTGAGGCCTTGCTTAGTGACCATTAGTCTCCAACTCGAGGAAATAAATCACATTCAACAAAATAGTGCAATGACCTCTTCAGGTTATTTATGGTAGAGGCTCCCAGTATTTTACCATGTTCTCTGCAGAGCACTTCTTTCATACAGTCATCAAAGGCTTGTATAATACAGTGTCTATATTTAAATGTCCTGTGCTCTCTGCAAATCACTCCCAACGCCAGTGAAACAAATTCTAAGGAGTTGCTCTGTGGAGAGTTTGGATTATTTAAAGAGCCTCCAGCTCTCCACACACCCTTTGGAGCCATTTCCCTGGAACGGAAACTCTCTCTTCTAATTTTCTAAATTGGTAGGTGTGCACCATTACTCACCAAGCAAATTTATTGCCTAAGAAAGTGGAAACAAATGTCATTGGCTCATGCCAGGTATAACTCCAACAGGTGTACAGCTGTCCTGCCCAGCTACACCAACCCATTTCCCCTCTCTTCGGCACCCATTTGCTAGAGACTACTTATTTATGTTACAATTGTTTGCACCCCGGTTCCAGGGGATCCTGCCAAGCAATGTCATTCTCGCTTTAAGTGACTTCTGTAAACAAATGAAGTCAGTTCTCTAATGGGAGGGCTAATGGTACTGAAATTCAGTTGCTTGAATGTCAACATGGGCACTTTTGATCACCAGTATTGAATGGGTCCTTCCTGGGTGAAAACATTGGGAGCATTTACACTCAGGAGCAAATTGTTTCTTTGAAGTTGTTCTGTAAACAAGATGAGAACAAAAATGATGTTAATAAATGGGAAAAGTCTTTCCAGACTCCTCCCCGTGCAAGAGTGTCTGGCGCCTTGTTGGCTCTCGGTAACCTCAGCAAAAACACGGAGAATGCCCCATCATCTTTGATGGCCAAAACAAAGACTTGATGGTTTTACAGAAGTATCTGCACTGAGAAAGCGAGTGGTCAAATTTCTAAACTGTGCTTGTCTGGACAGTGTCATACCATTGTTTAAAATAACCCTTCTGCCATTTTTCTAGATGACAGCATGGAATATCTTCTGTAGGAAGTGTGGAAATGCAACTCTGCATACTTTTATTACAGTAATTATGATGATAATAGCAAATTTATGGTCTGTTTACCATGTGCCAAGCACTGTTTGCTAAATGCTTTCCTGGATTGATCGGTATAGAGGCTCCATGAAAGCAAGATACCAGCACTGTATCCCCGATAGCTAGAGGCACCCACCGTGCCTGGTACGTGGAACTGTTTCCTAAGCACTTGTTAAATGAATGAATGATTACAGGATCCCATTCAATCTTCATTATTATCACAAATTCGCCAATGAGGAAATGAAGCTCAAAGGTCACCCGTCTCCAATAGATGGAGGGGCAGGATTCGAACCCAGGTTATCCGTCCATAAAGCTTATGCTCACCACCCCTCTGGTGTCCGTTTACTCTTTCAGTATTAACCTGCCTGAGAACAGAAGATTCAAGGAGAGCAGTTTCACAAGGATTCACTGTTTCCTAGTTGCCCCCAACTTATTACAGTAATTACAGAGGGGCCAGTACAAGTCTCGTTTCCCTGCCCGTTCTGGAAAGAAGTATAAGTGCAGGGTAAATAAAGGGTGTCGTGTCAGAGGAGCTAGGACGTGAGAGATTAGAAAATTATAGACATCTTGTGCAACTTCGATGCGATTTTACTGGTAGAATCACACCAATTATACAGGTCTTTCTGTTCACATAAAGCGCTCATGTAATCACTGACACCTACAACTGACCTCTTCTTGGAAGATTACAAAGAATCCATTGTGCTGGGCTTTATTAGACAATTACAACAGGTGAAAACTTCTGCATTCCTTTTTCATTATGCCTTTGGCACTTCTGGGAACAGGAAAGGCACTGGGTTGCTTACATACCTGACCAGGGCCATGCAATTTTGAGCCGGCCAGGGTAGCTACTCTTGGGTGAAGCAGTGGAGAATAATGCCTTCATTGTCAAGTGAGCAGGAAAGCCTGCAGCTGCCCTGCTGAAAGGTAAATAGGAGGGGAGATTCTCTTCACATAAAAACCAATTCTAATGCACCCTACATTCCTTGGACCATCACATCAAACCACACGTGGCATGAAAAAGTGCAGATTTCAATTTAGGTAATGTACACGCCGTTGAAGGTTAGCAGAGGACCATGACCAGGCCAATTCATCTTCAGTAGATTAATGTCTGGGTTAGGCAGGTATGTCATAAAACATGGCCAATGCAGGGAGACGCTCAGAGCTGGCCTCCTTTTTCTCTAATGCACTGCAATGCTTGCCTGTAAGAGAGCTTTGGTACTGGTAGGGCTATTGCTTTTAAACGTTGCCTCTGACCCAGATAATGTCAAAATGTCTGAATGCATGTGATCCTCTTTTTCCAAAAGAGCATCTCTAATGTAATGCAAATGCACATTGTAGGGGAAATTCCAGCTGAGAAAATGAGGCCTTATATTTCTAAAACCATATACATGTCAATAGCCCATTATTCTCCTGTTTTAAATGTAATTGCAGCCCGGCTTTGAATGAATTCCTGAAATAATAAAATACATTGAGTAGCAGTCACTGACTCTTGCAGTTATTTTATGCCTGCTCTTCCTCCCCTCTGTCCCTCCCCAGCCGCAAAAAAACAAGAAGAGGCGGTGGGGAAGGCAGGGGAGGAAAGAGAAAAGTGAAAGTCAGATTCCTTGTCTCCAGTGTGTTATCGGAACACTCTGTGCGGAGAAACTCTGAGGCATTACAACATCGGTGCCTCCGAGCCATTCATGTAAATGTATTGTGCATGGTCTGGTTTCTCATGACAAATTATTTCCAGGCAATTAAGAATACTTCTAATTGTTTTCTTGGGTAGGCACTTCCTTCAATTTCCAATTTTCCTTTAAAGCTAATGTTTCCTCTAAAGCCACAACACCCATCATTTTGAAAGAACACTTCAAAATGGCTTTCTTTTCTTAGTCTTGGGAGCTGTCCTGCCTCTTCCTGATAAATTTCACAGGTGTGTAGTACAAACGTTATCGCCAGAACCGGTAAATTTAAAGGGACCAGCAGTTCATCCGAACACCTTCTGATCTCCTCTCCGCTCTTCGCACCCTCATCTTTGCTCACAGATGGTCTAAGAAATACTTCCGTGGTTAAAGGTAGCATGAATTAATTCTACATCTGGGAGACTCGCAGTGATCTTGTTCATGGTTTTCTCTCTTCAGAAGGTAATTGAGACCATGTCTCATTTTAATAAGTAAAATTCAGATGTCTTAACTTCCTGGAATACAGGTGTGAAACTTACCAAAGACATCTCTAAAAATAGCAGGCGAGACCATTTTCGGAAAGTAAACAGAATGTTAATGCAGCACATCTTGCACGTTTGCAGGAATTCTGACTTCTCAGTGACTTTTCCCTTCCAAATTATCAGAGTGAAATATGATTCTCTTATCTGAAAAAGTTCTTGAACTCAACTGTTCCTTTACCTGCGTGTTGGGTTAATTTTTATGAGGGGAAGATTGCTCTGGTTCAAATTCTTCCCATAACTGCCTGTAGGGAAACTCCTTGGGGTGATCGCTGTGATCCTTTGGCCCCATCAAATCTGTTTTCTAGTCTTTGATTTCTGAGTTCCATGATGAAGGGTGGTGTCACCCGAAAGAAGAGAGTCTATTGACTTTATCATCTAGAATGTTTTTTGCTGAATGTAGCAAAAATACACAACCAAAAGTTGCTTAAAATAGAAAACATTTCTTGTTCCCAGAATAAGAAGCCAAAGGAGTGATTCCTGGGTTGCATTTGGGACTTACTGATCACTGAGGGCCCCTCTCTTTCTAAGCTTCTGCTCTGAGTATCCTCAGTCCTGTGAGGAGGTCTCCCCTGATGGTGCTGAATGGCCACCTATGTACCAATCATCACCACTTTCTGGAACCTCATCCTAAACAGAAGGGGAGTAAGGAGTGATGGCAGCAAAAAAGTCTTCTTTGTAGTTTTTATATCATCCCATTGACAAGCGCTGGCTCTTATACCCACCCCTATAACCAATAACCGTCAGAGAGGAAAAAGGTTATCTCTGACGCACTTATTACAGCAGGGGGCCCCTCCTGGGACCTCGCACATGACTACCCAACAAAACTGGAGTTTTCTTAAATAGGGAAGAGAGGTAGAATAGTGGACAAACAACTCATAACATTTGTCCCATTATGGTATAAAAAAAGTAAAGTGCTATCATCTTCCAATTAGCCATTCGATTCTTACCATTAAATCTACTGCACTCTCAGTTAACTCTAACAACTTTAATCAGATTGAGAAAACTTGACAGTGCCTTGGTTAACAGGTATTTCTGTCTTCAGTCAGAATCAACTTTCCAGTCCAGTGAAATAAAATTGTATCCTATATTTGCATCAAGTAAGACACAGTTTATTTCTTCCAGACAAGTTTGGTATCGCAAAACAGATTGCTCCAAAAACCTAGTTTTTAAGTTGGCTGTATAGCACTGTGATTATAGTTGCAATAGAAATTATCAAAAACTGTGGTTGGTCTTCCAGCCAGCCCCCCAAACCCTATACCTCCCAGAAGCTCCCTAGAGTATACTGCTGACTTGTTCCCCTCCACTTACATCTTAATTGTTTCCTGAGCAATAGTTAAAAGTTAAGCAGCTGTAAGTCTTGGGTCACCTGTGTAAGTACTTGAAATTTACCCCCAAACTCTGGTGTTATGCCAAACAATTTGTGTCCTAAAGCAATCAAATCAATCTTTAGCTATAGCTACAACCTATTTCTTTGATGTCTCAATGAGATCATCCTTAAATATTTGAAAGAGATGCAGTGCCCTTCCTGCAATTGTCACTTGGCTTGGAGCCATATGGATTTGCTGCTTCTGATCGTGTAATCCGCATAATCAAAAGTTTTTCCACCTCGAGAATCAACCCCTTCTATCTTATTATTCTATGCTGATTGCATCAGCCTAGGAACAATCAATGCCATGTGGCACCCCTTGCTTCGGTAGCAGCCTTTAGGTGGTCAAAACAGGAATTTTATGTCTTTGGGGGCCTTATGTATTTTAAATAGTTTTAAAGATAAGGGTTAAAAGGTTTAAGAATATTTACAATATCCTTTCTATCATTAAAGAATCTTGACTGTATAATGGGATGCCTTGATAATCAGTTAAAAAATGGTTTGGCTACCAGTAATAGGCACCTGAAAACCAGTGGCTTCAATATCTTGTTCTCTGTCATCAATGAGGTCTGACAAAAGAATCCAAGGCCAATATCACAGGTATCCAGTGCACATGATTTTCTTCTCTTTCTTGCTTTTGCTTCAGTATCACCAATTTTGTCCTCTGGTGCATGGTTAGAGGTGGGAATACGACAACAGTGAAGGATGAAGAGGTGCCAGGAAAAGGGAAAGGAGTGAAAGAAGAGGAAAATCCTCCTGGGGACAGAAAATAGGAATGGGGAGACATTAGCTCCTAGAGTTTGCTAGAGGATGTAAAAATAGATTAACAAGTATGGTGGGAACTGCCTATAGCAGAATCCCCAAACATTACTTACCAAGGTGTTACCAAGAACCTCAGAGCTTTCATCTTTCTTTAATTTATGTCACAGATTGGATTCATATAAATTCCACCTCTTATCTGTTTCTCATCAAGCTGAATTTCTATCAATGTTTGTAACCCTGAGGATAGACAAAACTAAAATCAGCTCCACTTCTGTCTGAAAGGAGAATTTTTTGCAGATAAAAACAGTCTCTTTAGGTCTTTAAGTCTATAGTAGTTGATTAGTCCCTGCAGTAGGGAAAATTAAATTTTGTGGTTGAGACCCAGCGTGCTTGGATGGTTTAATAATATGATGGCCATCATCCAATGGCTAACAACCAAGAACTAAGGTACGCTCTGTACTTTACTCCCTCATGCAACACCTGAAAATCCTGGGGCGAATCAAACAGCAAATTAAAGCTCAGACAACCCTCACCTGCAAACCATGCATGGTATAAGGAACTCATTTTAGTGTTTTTTGGCTGAAGTCATAGGGGATAGGAATACAAAAGAATGGCCACGAAAAAATCCTGGTAGGTTCTTAAAGCACATTGGTTTGTGATATTTTTTTCCCCTTTCCAGTTTCTTGTTCCTTTACGCTTAAAAGTTAGTGATTTTTTTCCCTCCAAATTCCAGGAAGTACAAGGGTCAAGTTGAACACTGGGTAGAAAAAAAAAAAAAAGTAAGTCTTCTGAATAGCTGTATATGCGAATGGTTGGGACCATTTGGAAAGAGCAGTATTTGAAATTTAACTTTGTGTCTGTGGAGCCCGTCAGGTCCTAAGCTGAAACTCCTTGCTATGGACAATTCAGGGACTCCCTTGACTCCAAATAGTGTCAAGTTGATGAGAAAAACCAAACAGGCAAAAGAATCACTCACAAATGGACCTCAGATTTTTATTTTATTTTATTTTTTGGTAAGATGAGCTCTAAACCTCCTTATAGGTACTACAATGTTTAGTTTGACAATACACATTTATATTCTCAAAGAAATCCCAGGAGAAAAATTTGGGTATTTTAATATATTTAAAATGGGTGTGGGTAGTGGTTTAGGGACAGAGATTGAAAATAAGCTAAAAATAACAGTGATGGAGGACACATGTTAGTTTCCTATCATCGCTATAACAAATTACCACAAACTGAGTGGCTTACAACAATACAAACCTATTACCTGACAGTTCCGGAAGTCAGAAGTCCAAAGATCAAGGTATTGGCAAGCCTGCATTTCTGTTGGAGATTCTAGGATGAATAATGTCCTTCTTCAGCTTCCAGAAGCTACATTCCTTGACTGGTGGCCCCTTCCTCCATCTTTAAAGTGTTTCACTCCAATTTCTGCAGCATACCTCTCTTCTCTCTGATTTCGACGCTCCTGTCTTTTTCTTATGGACTCTTATGATTACACTGGGCCCACCTGGATAATCTGGGACTCTATTCCCATCTCAAGATCTTTAATCACAACCTGCAAAAATCCTCTTTTTCCACATGAAGGTAATATATTCACAATTTTGGGGGATTAAAATGTGAACATCATGGTGGGGGGCGTTGATATTCAAGACTCCCACAGAATATTTTAAGTCAACCTCCAATTCAATTGTTAATGTTGGGATGTGTGCTCTAAATTCCTTCTCAACAGGGGAGGGACAGTGTGCAGTGTCTATACCACTAAGAGAATTCTTTTCTAAGACTCCATTCTGAGAGGAGGGAGAGGAGAGTGCTTTTGCTTCCAATTCAAAAAACTTCAAGAGCTTCCCTGGATGTAAAATAAAATGTAAATACATGCTTAGCAAACCATCCACCCAGTTTTTCTCATATAGTCTCAACCCACTTCTCACTATTATTTCCACTTAAACTCACTCACTCCATGGTGCATTTTCTTTCCTGCAAAACTTTGCTTAAGATACTCCCTCAGCCATTCTTATAATATGTGATCAACATCCAATCCATTCTCTGACAGCTATTTCATATCCCACTACCTCCATAAAGTGTTTCCAGCTAGTTAAATTTGGAATTATCATAATTGAAATAACTAACAAATGCGAAGGATATTAGAGCTCAAAGAGATTTCATATACATGATGTCATTTGTTTCAAAACTCTATTAATATTAATTGACTTCCTTCATTTTTAGATGAAGAAATTTAGTCCCAAAGAAGTCAGGTGACTTGTGAAACCCAGAATCTCTGAATCCAGATCCAAATTCCTGTTTACTATTTTATATACCCTCTCTAGACCATCTCTCTTGTCTCTCCTTGATCTTCCCTTTCAAACTTTGTTTCTCTTTTATGGTATTTGTCACAAATTTTGTATCATAACTACTTGTGTTTACCTGCTTATATCTGCCATTCTGTAGGCTCTGAGGACAGGAACCTTGTCCTGCAATTTTGTATTCCATCTAGATCTCAAGAAAAAGAACTAGCATTTATTGAGTGCCTATTGTCTACCAAGAGCTTCTTATTTTTTATATTGCTTGTACTTCACAATTTGTGAGAAACGTATATTATTTTCATTTAATAAATGAGGGTATTGGGATTTAGAGAGATTACACACATTTTTTTCCTTGAATACACAGCAGGTTAGCATGATTCTCAAGCCATATTCTTTCCATACGTCCTCCTACAAACACACTCAATAAATTTTTGTTGAAATGAAACAAATACCACTGTAGTATAACTATTGTGAGATGAGTTTTTCTCGGGGAAACAGTCAGGTAAGTGTAGAATTTGCCTTGAGGTGAAGCTCCAGGATTACATTCTGAATGCCAAAAACCATGGGAAGAAGGAAAAGGGAGAGAGAGCTTTGTGAGTCCACCTTACATCTTGAGGCCATTGAAATTACCCATCAGAAAGAAAACTGACACTTGAAACCAAAGCTTGCTTGAAAGACATGCTTTCACCCTTCAGTAAATAAAAAGTACCTTACACTCAGTTAGCCAGGAGAAGTGATTTAAGTTTTATTTCTGGATAATAATTGAGTAACACTTTGGTATGTGATTCACTGCCAAGTGGACGCCGTTGGTTTCACACAGCTGTAGTTATGGATGACAAGAGCTATTTACTGGGAAAATGATAATGCAATTGGATGTTGTACTGAACCCAAGGGCAAGATAATTTCTGTTATGCTGTATCACAGCCCTGCAGTTAGAGTCTGTTTGGTCAGCCGGTTGGTAGAGCCTAGGTGGTTAATGTTAATTCATAGGATTCAGTTATAGAAAAAGAAAGCTTACCTTTATTTCAAATTAAATCAAATGGGGCAAAGATTCAGACCCAGCCAATTGGTATTTTCCAGATTCATAGTTTACTTTTCAAGCATATAGAATGTGTTTTTCCCTTTGGACTTGTTTAACTAAAATGTTTACACTTTTGACTCAGTAATCTCACTCTTGGGAATGTACACTAAGGAAATGATTTAAAATAAGAAAAGAAGCAATAGGCATATTTTTGTAACATTATTTGTAATCATGAAACATTGGAAAAAACCTAAATGTCCAGCAATCAATGAATGCCTCACAAATTATGGCACATCCTCTTAAGGGAAACATTATGCTGCAATCAAATCGTAATTATGAAGGCCATTCACTAAACAAATATACAAAACCATGTTGCAATATGGGAAATGTTTATGATGTACAAGTAAGTGAAAAAGTGGAATGCAAGCCTTGTTAAGGTATCCCATTGTATGATTTGGGATGCAATTCACATAACCTGGTCAGGTCCCTCTGGCTAATCGTGTTACAAAGTTCAGGCTGGTCTACAGAGTCCTCAATCCCTCCCCGTTATAGGACCAGAGACTTCCAAATGCTCTTCAGTGGCTGAAAGATGGGAGAAGTCTTGTCTATTTCATTCTTCTCTCCATGTGCTGCCTGTGACTGAATGTTGCTGGCTACAGAATATAATATTGTCTTTTCTGGGCATGTCCAAAGGAAGGTAATGAGGAGGAAGTCTCCTGCCCCAGTAGGTGACAGAGGGGCTAAGATGATGTTTGCTCTCCAGTAACACTTAACAATGGGGATTCCCCAGCAAAATGGAGAGAGTCCTTGGTCTCCACGTTCTGTTCATTACCTCACCTACCTATCCCCATGGGACACAAAGATGCCCAGAACAGTGGTGTTATGACGTTTATAGTGTCTCATGAGCCACTGTTGGTGGAGAATGGGGCTATAGTGGAATTATAACAATGCCCATTGGAAACTATGTAGCCAAATTGTCCCCAGTAGAAAATTCAGGCTATAGGAACCAGAGCTACTTCTGAACAGAGATATGGGAAATTGCCAAATACCAAAGGGACTGAAGGGGCATCGCGGCGGAAGGGAGGTGAACATTGTTCTCAGGACTTGGCTGCATTTCCCCTGCTCTCTTCCTGGCCATGAAGTTCACATTACAGCCCTCTTCTAATCACAACAAGTTCTTCAAGGAAAGACAAATACCTGACGTCATGCTCATTTAAGAGAACACATTCATTAGTAGCCTGAGCCCCACGTATACAAGTCCAGGGTACACTTAGATCTTTGTTCGCCCAACACACGTCTCTCCGATAGAACAGGACTGGGACAGAACGAGGTCCTCGCTGGTATAGAACCAACGTGCCCTCTTCTGTCTCCATCTTTGCTTAGGCCAGGCATAGTCTCTTGGTTTCAACTCTCTGACACTTTCATCTGTTTTTACCCTCACAGAAATGAGATTTTAGGAATTTACAGTCTTTAGGCTTTGGTTGTGGCCAACTTAACCCACCTAATATAACTTCTTTCTTCCAAATCTCAGGAGATACTTGTCAATTTATCTGTTTCCCCTATGCCCAGCTCTAAATCCCTGATCATCATAGGCAGATTTTTACATGAGAAAGGTCCTCTTACTCTCTTTTTTCAAGAAGAAGAGAAACCCAAAAGACAGACACACCTTGGTTGTTTCCAAATAATCCCTTGTCAGCATGGTGTGCTTTCAACTGAGTCTTGAGTGAAGGGGGAAGAAGAGAGAAAAAAAAAAAAAGACGGAAAAAAAGAAAGAAGAGACAGAAATGGGAAATGAAAAGAAAAAGAAGGAAATGGCAGAAAGGGGAGGAGAAGGAGGTCTCTCTTGCAGAAATTATAACTATAAAAAAAGTACAATGTGCATGAAATGAGAGAGGATATAGAAAAAGGAAGATAGTAGATGTGTTAGAACTCTGGGATGCATCTTATTTTTCCTTTTAATAGTTCTTTTACTTTGGTACTATTTGTCTAATGGGGTGGGAAAGCAATGTTGGTGAAAGAAATTTAAATTCATTTGGTGAAATAAATTTAAAGTACTTAAAGTGGAATGCTGGAAAATTTTGACTGAGAGAATGAAGACCCTGTATTCCAGCCCAGGTCTACCATGTAGTTATGTGGCAGAAAGGTCGTTTAATCTCTCTGTGTCCAAGCTCATTACAAAATTTTATTATCTCTAAGAGAAATTGTTAGAACATTTTCATCAGTAACTGCTATGATATTCCTGATGTCAGTTTATGATTTGAAGTGAATAGAATAGGCAGTAAACTTGGTTAGCAATCTCATTAGCTTTGTTGACATGAAGTTCTAACCAAAA
This sequence comes from Mellivora capensis, assembly GCA_004024625.1. NCBI lineage: Eukaryota > Metazoa > Chordata > Mammalia > Carnivora > Mustelidae > Mellivora > Mellivora capensis. Next base: position 26,620 of record PISX010021555.1, read on the forward strand.
CCAAAAATTTAGTTATTCTGAGATATCAAGAGAACAGAGAGATTTCCAAAGAGATACAGAGTAGGGGTTTGATACATAGAGAATAAAAGACCAAGAAGAGATAATAAATAGTACACAATCAAAACCTAAAGAAACGAAGAACTTACCAGTTGCAATGCCCTATCCAAAGTTTCAGTGGCTTCTGTTAGGACCTTTATCATGCAGTCACTTTGATCAGCAATTTATATAAATACTGCTCTGTGGAGAATTAAGTTCCCTCTAACTCGCTCCAGAAGCCACTGTAAGGGAGCAGGAGTAGAGGAGAAAAATAAGAAATAAGAGAAAAAGTAAAATGGATCCCTGCTACCCAAATTATGAACTACTCCAAAGAAGGAAAAAGTAAATCCACCAACCAGAGGAATTCCATACACAGCCTTATTATATATAGGAATTCTATCTCCCCACCCCAACCCCTGACTAAAACCCCCAAAAAAATCTGGAACAAAAAGAGAGTTCCATTTCTTTAAAAGAGTTTTGAAAACCCCTGGTCTGTATTATGCTTGTGTATCTTCACTACTTGTTTATGCTTCATATTAAATTATGGCATCATAAAACAGAAGACTCCTCCAGTGTGACCCATTAGAAGACAACAGAAGCCCTACAGATAACACCCTTCAGTGTTTTGCTCAGAGTGAGTGTTTGCTTTTTTCCTTTTTGTTAGTACGCTTCTTTGTTTGGTAGCCACAAAACTACAAACCAGTTATTGAATTAAACTGCACCTTGGAAAGAGGTGTAAACTGGGGAGAAGCAGTTCCTTTCAGGCTATAGCAAGCCTGAGAAGAGCCTCAGCTGTGACCCTTCAGCAGGAATGCTGCTAGTGGTTGGAGAATGGGAATCTTATTCCTGAAAGGGGCTATGCCACGCCACATGGACGATAGCCTACCCCTTGTATCACGTAGTTCCCTTTGCTTCCTAGAATAAATTCACTCCATCTGGGATTAGCTCTTCCAGGATTCTAGTTGGTCTCGTCTCCTGGGGAAACTTACAGGAAAAAGGACAGTGAACTAACTGGGCCTAATCCTCAGCTTTTTCCGTCCTCCAGCTGTAGGAGGCGAGAGCCTCTTTATATGGTTTTCACATTTAGCCTTAAAATGGTAATTAACCACTCCCAGGCATTTCTCATACTGTCCCCAATGGATTGACTGTCCCAAGAAGTAGCCATCTAATTTCTCAGTTCTTGTAAGAACTACCTCTCTCCATCCCATCCCCACATACTTAGTGTTAAATGGCAGTAATACTGCACCAGCCCTATACTTCCCTCCACAGTATCCCTACCAGTTCAGCACTGGTGAAAGGTTTTTAAATTCTACTGTACCATATCCCAGGGGCTATTAAGACTGCCCCTGTGGTCAGGGATGGCATCCTCATTGTCAGCCAGAGAAGCACGCATCCAACTACAAACTCTCATTCAGAATATGCTTTGAAAAACCAGGCCTGGTACCAACTGTGAGAGACTAGGAGGCCTAGGAGACAGACTCTATGATGGAGGTTCACATATAAGAATTTTATTGAGAGGGGCACCTGGGTGGCTCCATTGGTTAAGCCTCTGCCTTCAGCTCAGGGCATGATCTTGGGGTCCTGGGATCTCCTGGAGTCAGGCTCCCTGCTCAGAGGGGAGTCTGCTTCTCCCTCTCCCTCTGCACCTCTCCCACCTGTGCTTTCTCTCTCTCTTTCTCTCTCTCTCAAATAAATAAATTAAATCTTTTTTTTTTAAAGGTATTTTTTAAAGAAATAATGCTTTTGGTAACAACCGTAAAGAAGTCAGGGAAACAGGACTGGGCACAGGGACATGTTGAACCACAATGCAGTTTCAAATAAGATTTTAGCCATTTCCATAGGGAATGCTGAAGTGGGATTGGTGGTTCAGAGAGATCCCAAATGAGACAATCGTATCCCCATATGAGCAGTCATTGGATGTGGGCTTCCCTGTCAGCGAGAGCATAACTTTTAGCAGCCCTCCCTCAGCAGAGAGCAAAGCTTAGGGAAGTGCCCAGCTGTGAGACCCTGGCTACCACTCCTGAAGCTGGGGGAAGGAGTGACTCCATCCTCACTGGGGAAATCTAAGTAGAACACGGCAGCAGCTACTACAGCACTCCTGTCTTACGCGCTTCTAGAGGGCTACCACGAGTGACCTAAGTCACTGGGAGTCTCCTCCAGTTGAAAAGTCAGAGCTGTGAACTTTTCTGATCACGTGCAACCTGATTTCCACCTCCAGTAAATGTTTGGTAAATGCCTATTGGTATTCTGCAAAATAGGTTTTCATCTTAAAATGTCCTTTCTCTCTCCTCTTTTGTAAGTGCTTCAAACTTTCTTATTTTCTATTTCCATTTTGCTGCAGAAATACCCTCTCTAATATCTCTACTAATGAAAATAATTAAAATAATCACATTAATAAGGTACAAAATTCAAGAATTTCCTGTGGTTACCTTCAAGTTGAGAGGAAGTCTAAATTTCTCCTCCAATATTTAATGAAACACATGTGCGTGTGCAAACATATGCATGCAAAGATTTTTCCCCCAGTGTTCTTAATGATATGCTATAATTACTGAAATAAATCAACTGTCTTGAAAGAGAGATCCAGTTGTGAACTGAAATTCTCAGAAAAGAACTGCAAAATTATAATTTCAACAATTGTCATGGCATGAAGGCTAATTTACTAAATTATGTGTAGGAAATAATTGGCAAGTTGAAAGTTAAAGTACTAAAATTTCATGAAACAACCAATATCTTTGTTGAATACCTTCTTTTTTCTGGTTTTCTGTGTAAAGAAAAATACTAAAAACAAATAAAAATGCAGTAAGATGCTTAGTAAGTAGAAGTAGTAAAGTTTAAAAGTTGAAAGACCATAAAACTGAAGTATAATAGACATCTATTTTATCTAACAGCCCAAAGCTCCTTGGTGGGATAATTTGCCTCCTTTCTCAGTCCACATAGTTCTGGTGGAGTTGAATCTGTCTTGTGGCTCTAGAAGTGGCCACAAGCACCAGCCGGGTCAAAGTATTCATTCAGCCTAATCATAGTGACAGGTTCAAGGATGGACACTTGACTCTAGCCAGACCATTGAAACACTCAATCTAGAGCAAATTCCTGACTTTCTTTGGACATCTGAGCCTAGCTATGCCTGATGTCAGGCTAATGAGAAGTCAGCAAGCGAGGATCCTCCTGACGACTATCCCACAATTGCTTTGTGAACACTCGTGCCATAGATTTTGCTTCTTTTGTCTTCTAGATTATGATCAAAAAGAATAATAATTTCTACGCTTGACTTTGCATGCATTTCTCAAGCTCTCAGTCACATCTGGAGGCTTCTCCACAAAGGTAGTTTGCATATTGGTTGGAATGATGTCTACTATGACTTGACTCCATCTTAAGATGTGCTTGTTCTGAATAAAGAATCTTCTCAGCCTTTTAAGAACTTATCCAGAGTAATTAGATACACCCTGATTCATCCAAATGTTATCCGGAGGCTAAATATCTGTGGCTTTAATTGTAAAAGCTCATTAACTTTAAATACAGCTGAAGTTATTGAGGGGGAAAAAATCTCAATAGAAATACTCTAATAGATGGTCTAGTAAGACTAAAAAGGGAAGGTTTGTATATCTTATACCAATTAATCTGGACGTTGTCTACATCATTCCACTTACTTTGGAACTGAATCTAAGTACTACAGAAAGAAAACATATGCAGGCATGCTGGCGGGATTCTACTCTCTTGCAAGATATTCAACAGACTTTAATACTTTCAATCATTTCTCTGGGTGACCAAATAGTAGATGAGGGGAAATTCCTCTTTACAGAATTTTTCCAGCCAGTAAATGAAGAAGAAATTATACAGTTAGAATATGACCATTTTGCAACCCCTAATGAATTCATGCTTCTAAATTAGTGCTTCTGGTTGTTGATTATCAATAGATCCTTGCATCACTAACAATCAGAAGGAAGACTCGACACCGCTAGAGTAGTCTTGCTGGAAAAATGTGAACCTGAATCTGATCAAGCCTGTAGATCAGGGTTTCTCAACCTCTATATGACAATTCCTTGTTGTGTATGTGTGTGTGGGGGTGGGGGAGGGGGTTCCCCACGACATTCTCCTGCATTCTCGGATGGTTAACATATTCTCTGGTTTCTATTTATTAGATGCCAGAATCATCCTTGCATTATGAAACCCAAAAATCTCTGAAGACACTGCCAAATGTCCCCTGGAGAGGGGAACAAAATCACCCCCTGTTGAGAATCACTGTTCTAGAGTCAACTACCAATTTACAGGAAATGTGTAAGATAACCAGACACTGAAGAATTATAAAAGACAAATAGCTTTTCTGGTTGTTTGTAAGGGGAAAAAAAAAAAAAAAAAGAAAGAAAGAAATGGAAGGAAATCCCACAAATTTAAAAGTGATTTAAGAGATATATTAAGTAGTTGCAATGTGTAGACCTTATTTGGATTTGACTGAAAAAGTAAGACAATACAGTGAAACAGTAAAAACAAATAAATAACATGAATATTTGCTATTTTTAAGAATTATTGTTAATATTTAGGTGTAGAGAAGCTGCAGTTATTTTTTTAAAGAGTTCTTAGCTTTTAGAGAAACATATACAAATAGCCAAAGATGGAAGAAGATGATGTCTAGAGTTTGCTTCAAAATAATATACTAGTGGGGTAAAAGTGGAGCATAGGGGAGTCAGTGATACAGATTGACCATTAATAGATAACTTTTACAAAAACTTGGGTGGTAGACAATTGAGAAATATTTATACAGCTCTGCTTATATTTGCACAAATTTTTAAAAACTCTGTAATAAAAGATAAAGTGAAATATTTCTAGGAAAGATGCCTTTTTTTTTTTGGAGAAAAGATGACACAGAACATTATAAGGACCAGAAAATATTTATATTGTAATATTCATAGACCTTGGGGGGTAGAAACAACTCTAGAAATTTTTTTTTAATCTTTAAGACCAGGTTTTTTGGTTTCTTGGGGGAGGGGCATTGGGGTTTTTATTTGTTTTAGTTCTTGTTTTGTTTTTTAGAATGCCTTCCTTGTAATGACCCCTCTTGTAAAAATATCAAAGATTATAAACTAGTTTAACCAGATATGCATTAGGTCCAAATGCATTTTCACTTCCTCCTAATGAGGTTGTGTTAAGACCTCTGTCTAATGAATTTAGCTAAAAATGTTTACTAATGAACTTTCCATTTCTCCTGTCCAAATTCACAAGATAATTTTTAAGTTTTCTCATGTTCTTCTCTTTGTTGATTCCCATGCTGGCCCTTGCACCTGCCATAGCAGTAAGTCAGCATCAGCTGAATGGCTGCCTTAAGCTCTTACTGGTTCTTTTTGCCTGCAGATTCTTCCTTTACCAATTCATCGTGCACACGGTTATCTTTATAAAGCACAGACATGATTATATCATCTCCTTACCTAAGCACCTCAATGTTTTCCAAATTCATTCTCATTACTTCTTAAATCCTCAGTCCGGCAGTCACAACTATCTATGAGCTAGATATTGGATTTTTCTCATCATTACTCACTATACTAAGTCTGACCACCTCACAGCACATTCACACAAGAACTCCAGGCTCCAAGAGTCCCCTTTCCTTGAGTCCACTCTGTAATTTCTTCTCTACTTACATTTATTCATTCTATACCGACATTGCACATCTCTTCCACTTTTATCTTTTGTATTCATAGACACATTGCAATGCTTGACCAATCACCATCTACTCCACCAATCATTACCCTTTTTGACTACTTGGGGTTATCCCTCTCCCAACTTCCCATTCCTCTGTATTTGTGACACTACTAAGTAGTGCTTCAGTCATTTTAGATTAAAGTGTATCTGTCCAGGGGCACCTGGGTGTCTCAGTCAGTTAAGTGTCTGAATCCTGATTTCAGCAGGTCATGATCTCAGGGTTGCAAGATCGAGCCCCCTCTCGAGCTCCACGCTCAGTGGGGAGTCTGCTTGAGATTTTTTTTCCTCTCTCTTTCTCTCTCTCTCTTTAAAATAAATAAATAAATCTTTTTTAAAAAGTGTATCTGTCTAATCATATCAAAAAATGGGCAGAAGATATGAAGAGACACTTCTCCAATGAAGACATACAAATGTCTATCAGACACATGAAAAAATGTTCATCATCACTAGCCATCAGGGAGATTCAAATTAAAACCACATTAAGATATCACCTCACACCAGTTAGAATGGCCAAAATTAGCAAGACAGGAAACAACGTGTGTTGGAGAGGATGTGGAGAAAGGGGAACCCTCTTACACTGTTGGTGGGAATGCAATTTGGTGCAGCGACTCTGGAGAACAGTGTGGAGATTCCTCAAGAAGTTAAAAATAGAGCTTCCCTATGACCCTGCAATTGCACTATTGGGTATTTACCCCAAAGATACAGATGTGGTGAAAAGAAGGGCCATCTGTACCCCAATGTTTATAGCAGCAATGGCCATGGTCGCCAAACTGTGGAAAGAACCAAGATGCCCTTCAACGGACGAATGGATAAGGCAGATGTGGTCCATATACACTATGGAGTATTATGCCTCCATCAGAAAGGATGAATACCCGACTTTTGTAGCAACATGGACGGGACTGGAAGAGATTATGCTGAGTGAAATAAGTCAAGCAGAGAGAGTCAATTATCATATGGTTTCACTTATTTGCGGAGCATAACAAATAACACGGAGGACATGGGGAGATGAAGAGGA
>PISX010021556.1:0-33422 GCA_004024625.1 Mellivora capensis
TACCTGTCTCCATGGTAACCTCACTGCTTTCTCTTGAATCATTCTCAGCATTCTATTACTGGTGTTTGCTGACAAGGGTGTCTGCCCCTAGCTGGCCAGTGCATTAGCCCCTGTGCTGAGCACAGTGCTAGACACTCAAGAAATGATAGAGTGAATGGTGACGTGAAAGCCTAAGTCTTTCAACATATAAATACTTGTTAGAGCATTGCAGCATGGAACGGTATCAATTTCTTATCTAACACATTAGATACTTTGATCACTAATTAAAACCCAAACATGAAGAATTATTTGCTGCTTATGGAAAATCACCCACAACAAGCTTTGGTGTTAGACTATTTCCTTTTATAAAGCAGACCATGCCCATGTAGAGCTGGTTACAGTTTCAAAGCTATGTGTACCAAAACCTGTGTACTGTTATTAACGTGCTGGGGGCTTTATTAATAGCATTATATAATAATACTCATATACTATTTCAGTACGGTATTTCTGATGATGTAATAATGCTAATATAATATTTTACCAATCTATCTCATATGGATTGTATCCTTATAATTGTTCAGATTGGATTTTTTTCATTGTTTCTGATTTTTGAAAATATTGTATTGAGTATTATCCATTTTGATTATCAAGGTTTTTTGTATTCCCTTAAATTTCCCCATCCAAAGTAGGTTCTCACTTGCCTCACTATTGTTCTGGACCTTAAAGTTAACCGTAAAGTCTTAAGATTTTTGAGCAGGCAGGTGAAATTTATAACTCATATCACTTAATCAAATATTTGCTCAATCTATCATTTTTGTATTTAATTATTTTTCCCTTAGGTGTTCCTATCTAATTGGGTACCTGTTTCAGTTGCTGTACCTGTGAGTGTAGCAGGAATTGGTGCTGGCTTTCTGCAGACAACAGATGGGAATATTTTGGAGACAGATCTTTTCATACAAATACCTACTTTTATCAACTCAGAGCTCTTCCTTTTGTTCAATTGCTGACTCAAGAAATATTTTTTGATTCCCGTTGTGTGATAGGAACTGTGATAGGCAAGTGCTGTGTAGGAAAAAAAATGAGTAAAACATTATATTTGCTTTCAAGTCAGTCTCCATTTGATCGTAGAGGCAGTGGGAACACTAAGATAGGACCAAATCCAGGTTTTTAAATAGGAGCAGAGAGAAAAGATAAGGATGCTTGGAATGCAGGGAAGATGTCTTGGTCATGCCTAAATGCTCTCTTCCAGGAGTGGGTTTTGTGGCTCTGTTACACTCACAAGACCCTCCCTCTCCCCCTCCCCATCTGATTCCCCACACCTACCCTGCCTCCCCACCCTGGCCTCTTCCTCATTCTGTAGCCATTACCCTGGGAGGCCTTGGATGCTTTGGCCCATGCTCATTTAATCGAAGTCAAGATTTACAAAACACAACCTGGCATGTTATTTATAGGAGCAGGAAGTAATTTTATATTGAAGCTCATACATATGGTGTCACGTGTAGATTGAGAATCACCATGTCTGCTGAATTATGTTATCACTGACTTCGAAGTTATCATTGAGAAGCAGCAGCTGTTGCCAGGAATAGTAAATCACATCTCATGCTTTAGAAGAAATGGTGTTATGGCTTTTCCAAAGAACTCATTTTTTAATAGAAGGCACAAGTCATCACCCACACTATATATGGGAAAAGTATAGGTTTATTTTATTTTTATTTTTCTTAAAGATTTTTTATTTATTTGTCAGAGAGAGAGAGAGTGCACAAGCAGGGGTAGTGGTAGGCAAAGGGAGAAGCAGGCTCCCTGCTGAGTAAGGAGCCCGATGTGGGATTCCGTCCCGAACCCTGGGATCATGACCTGAGCTGAAGGCAGATGCTGAACTGACTGAGTCACTTAGGTGTTCCTAGATTTATTTATATTATTTACTTTTAGTGATTTTAATTTGATTTCAAAATATTTCTTGATTATTCACGATGTGCAAGCGAATAAACCCAAATCCTTATCTTAAGTAGCTTGAAATTTATTTGAGAAAAATCTATGTCCACAAGTATGTAGAGTCCAAAACCTAGTGGCCAGTGTGTTAGGATGGGTACAAGTTGCGTAGAGGCAGTGAGGGGAAGGAACAGCTGAGGTCGGACTGGTGATGAGGAAGAAAAGAGGACTTTGTAGGGGAGGGGACATTTGACCTGGGTTTTGATGGCTGTTTGGTTTGGTTTATTTTGATTTTAGGGGGTAAATAAGGAAAGGCATTTGATACCAAGAAAATAGTATGGATACAAAAAATCATAAAAATAAATGCCAGATTGGGGAATTGGGAAGTAATTAAGTGTTGCTATTGATCAGTACTTCTTTTTTTATTATTTCATTTTTTATTTAAAAAATGAAAATAGTCCTTTAAAATACAGTGAAATTTTAATTCTTTACAAATAGGTATGATATAAATAATGTGCATAATTTTTATTCAATCTATGAAATTAGAAATTTCCTATATGCTGTTATACATGACAGTAATTTAAAATTTCTTTGATTACAGAAAGAGAGGTAATATTTTTTATTTATTTATTTATTTATTTATTTATTTATTTATTTATTTTTTAAATTTTGATCAGTACTTCTTAATCCTGGCTGCACATTGGAATGACCTGGGGAGCTGTAGAAATACTGGTGCCCGAGTTTCACCCCAGAGATCCTTTGGTATAGCTTATACATTGGGATTTTTAAGAGGTCCCCAAATTATTCTAATATGTAGCCAAGGTTGAGAACTTGGCTGTGGAGTAATATATTTAGCATGGTATCATGAAGTAGAAAAAGAAATGAAAATAAAACATATTTTTCTTGGGTAGCCTTATCCTTGTGCTGCAGTTCTTACAAAGGAGCACAGAACATTTACAAGAATATACTACTAAGTCTGTGAAAAAAAGTTAAAGGTGAGGAATTCTAATTTGCATTTACCAATGAAAAAAAAAAAGACAAATGAAACAGTCATAGGAGACACAGAATTAGAAACATGACCAGTTTCCAGAACTTACTATGAGAAAGGATAGGGTTTGAGGCAAAGGAGAGGGAAGTTGGATTCAAGAAGCAAGGGGATATTTAAGAAAAGAGAGTCAGGTCGGTACATTGTTTTTCTCTAATGCCTGCATTTACCTTGGATTCCGAAAGTATGGAAACTTGACTGAAAACTACTTCTTTCCCTGCTTTCTTTCCACCAACTACCAAATGTGTGTGGGGGGTAGGGTACACACAACGGGGAAATAAGTCCACTGAGAGGGCAGGCTTCTTTCCCTGTAGATGGAGGGGAGGAACAGGTGCATCCACCCTCACCCCTTCACTCTCCCAAGCTCCAGGTTTCCTGGCATCGTGAATGATTCCTGTCTCCTCCCCAGGCATGTCCTTTCAAGTCTGCCTGACAATAGCTCCCACATTCTGTCAGATGATGGTCTTCTTTAGGAAAAAAATGAAGCCTCCTCATGCAAAAGTTGAATGAATCAAAGTGCCTACAAGAGAATCTTCTTCTCTTAAAAGATAAATACTTCTGAGCCAGTATTTCTTACCTTTTTGACTATTCTAGTGCAGCATGCTTCAAATCCATTTGTTCATGCTCTATTCTCCCCATTTTTCTGCCATGGTTACTATTCATCACTCTCAATGATGAACTCTGTAAGGGTCTGGATGGCCATCCTTGTTTTATTCTCAGCACTGAGCACAGTACTGGATATAGATTTATTAAATGTTCATTGGATAAATTACCCTACATGCTTTCTAGAACATAGTTCCTGTTTTCTTCCCTCTTCTTTATTTCTTTCCAATATGTGACCTCTGAATAACACATTGACATCAAGGTCCTGGGATCTTGTTTCCATAGATCTGTAGCATCTCATTAAAGGTCAAAACTTTTGAATGTTTAATTTTCATTAATGTTCTGTCTTTCCACATTCCATAATATCCTCCCACTTCATTATGGTTCCTTAAAAAAAGGAGAGAGAGAGAGAGAGACAGACTTATTGAACACACACACACACACACACACATATATATATATTTTTGCAGTAAATACACGAACACTAATGAGTAAGCTGAACTTTGCAGGAAATACGTCAGCATCAACTAATTGATCTACCTCTGCAATATTCCATGATGGACCATCACTCATGGAGACCATTGTATTTCTACACATAGAGAAGTGCTTTGGCAACCACAAGAAAATGATGTACTAACCATGACAAGGAATGAATGCGCATCTAGCTTCTTTTTTCTATTCTCAGTATTTCTCTTCTGGCCCTACTCAATGCCTCCTTTCTTAAAGAGATAACTTCCTCATTTCCCTGTTTCCTAGTTTATCATGTCTTCCCTCTTCATCTCTTTAAAATATATACGTGCCAGACAAATTTTTCTTAAATATGGTTATGATAGTCATTTTCCTACTCAAAACTTCCTCAGTGACTCTCTACCTCTGACTCATATATGGCCGTCTGACTTGGATGTTATGGGAACCTCATGCCCTGACCCAACTTCCCCTTCCTTGCTCTTATGCCACTCACTTCTACTACATGATGTTCAGCCAAATGTGCCTACCTGATGCACTTTCCCTATAGCACAATCTTTCCTGTCACTTTGGCTTTGTCCTTGCTACTTCTTTCTTATGAACTATCTATATTCCCACCAAGAACACTTACCCATCCTCAAGTATTCAAAATCTCTTTCAAGAAGACATTCCCCAATTCCTGAAAGTGAACACAATTCCTCTGTTTCTCCAATTGCTTCATCAATCTGTCTTTGTATTTCTTCTAGTTCCCTTTATCTAGCTTGCTTTATAAATATCTATAACTGGGTGGCTCAGTTGGTTAAGTGTCTGCTTTCAGGTCAGATCATGATCCCAGGGACCTGGGATTGAGTCCTTCAGGGAGCCTGCTTCCCCTTCTCCCTCTGCCTGCTGTTCTCCCAGCCTGTGCATGCATGCATGCATGTACTCTCTCTGTCAAATAAATAAATAAAACCTTAAAAAAAAATGAAACTAAATATCTATAACAACCCTACGCTGTCTCCTGGCTGATTCCTCTAGCACTTGTGAACTGAACACTGTGGGTGTATCACAAGTATTTGAGACACGTTTCATGAAAGTGCAGTGAAGAATTAGGGATGAGAGGAATGACATGTTTTCTCTTATATCTGTGGTATCAAAAAGGAGGCTTGATGGAGAGGCACAGGAATTACCTACCCACCCAGAGGGCTTTTATCCTTATAATTTTGATCTCTAAACTCTTTATTTTTCCCTTGCACCAGGTGTCACCTTCCCACACCCATATACACACTCACATACACACATGAGTATAGGTAGGACTTTTGTTTAACATGAAAGATAAGCAGGATTAAATTTATTATGATTATTCTGAGGTGGGCAAAAAAAGTAACATCATTTAGATGCACTTAGTCTTTTGTAAGGAAGAAAATAATCATTAACATTTCTGCATAGCAAACAGTTATAATCCATTTACTATGCTACAAAACTTTGTGCAGAGAAAATTTAAAAATATGTGATTATATATTTAAGAAAAAAAAAGTGTTTTCCAGCTATACCTGGTAGTATATAAAATAAGGGTGCCTGGTGGCTCAGTCGGTTAAGTGTCTGCCTTGGGGTGGGGTCATGATCTCAGGGTCCCGGGATCAAGCCCCACAGTTGGGCTTCTTGCTCAGCAGGTAGTCTGCTTCTTCCTCTCCCTCTACCCCTCCCTCCAACTCATGCTCTCTCTTGATCTCTCTCAAATAAATAAATAAATAAAAATCTTAAGGGGAAAAAAAAAGGAATATGGAATAAAAAATAATCTGGGAATACCGAGAGAGAGAGAGAGAGAGAGAGCGAGCCTGAACAGCTTCTGTTCTGTACACAGTAAAACTATGAATATTTGAACATTTAGTGACATCTGGACAAAAAGAGTAAGCCTGAAAAATAGTCTGTCTTTTGTGACACATTTTTGAGTTGGATCCAAGGAGCAACTTTTAGGCACAAAATAGCAAATCAGTGTTTGATGTTGGACAGAGTATTTTGTTCTTCCTTTGCAGGCTGCTACTCTGTAACCACCCACCACCCCCTTAACTGCCTGTACTTAATTCAGAACATTCCACTGGTTGGGTGGCATGGCTCATCTGGAAGCTTCCCATCGACAGCCAACACCGTCACCACTGGTTTTGCTACTTTTAAAGACAGTCCTTGTAAACATTAGGTAGTTTGGATGTGTAGTATTAACAACTGAAAACGCCATTACTACTATCTTCTGTAGAAAATAATGAAAGACCTCAGGGGTCTCCTTGAAGTTATCCCAAGTAAGTCAAAGAGTCTCCTTTCCAGCTTTTGTTAATGATTTCAATGTGATGAAACCCAAAACAGACTGAGTACAGAATCACCATAAAAACTAAAAGTTCCTCATGCATACGCCACATTTTAAGCTGCCAAATGAGACCAGGAGAGAATGAAGCTTTCTCCCTATTCCATGATTGAATTTATAAGGTAGTTTCACTTTTTAAATGCCAGTAGACTAGCCTACATATGCTTTTGTACTCTATTCCCTCGTCCTCACCAGCACTCCTCTGACTGCCTTGACTCAAGCCCTTGAATGGCGACAGTGACTGCCAGGGCCACTGGATGCAGCCCCACCTCCTCATTGCCCTCCTTGGTTTGCCCTCCACGCGGCTGCCACAGATGCCTTAAAAAGTAAATTGAATCACATCGTCTGTTGAAATCCTTCCGAGCTTTCTCCAGAGCAGGCCATACAAAGCCTGTGAGGATCTGACTCTGCCTTCACGCTCACCACTTCCCCTCTTGCTGCCCTGGCGTCCGCACATCGTCTGGCAGGACTGTGTGCTGTGCCCTTCACCCGTGGCGTTCTGTTTGGCTTTTATGTCCTCCCCCAAATGCTCTTTCCCTTTCTTCTTGTTCCCAGGCTGTTCCCAGTCAACTATTCAGTCTAGGGCTCCCCATCCCCTCTTCAGGGATACCGCGTTGCCCTCCGACATGTATCCACAGCCTCCTGCGGTTCCTCCCTCAGTTCTCCCCCCACCGCACTGTCATAGCTCACTTCCAGCCTCCCCAGCTAGGCCGTCAGCTCTGCAAGGACTATTTGTTACGCCTTTTTACTCTTTCTATCAACATTTCCTCATGCAGGACCATTAACTGGGGAGGTGCTGACTATGTGTTTACTAAAAAAGATCCATTCTAATTGCCTAAAAGTAGATCACATATTTGCATATATTATCTTCCTCCCCCCACCACCCCATGCCATTTCTCTTTTGAACTACCCCTTTTCTGCCAATTCAAAAGAAATCAGTGTGTGTGTGTGTGTGTGTGTGTGTGTGTAAACCATGCCGTCCAGGGAGAAGAGATTCAAAAGCTTTACACAGGGCAACAGACCACAAATAACTGTTTAGGCAGTTTTTCTCATATTCTCTTATATGGCAGATATTGCTAAGCTCAGTGGCAGAACCATTCTGATCCATTCATTTTAGGTGTTACTTTTGATTACATTGATCAGTGCAGACCATGCTCCATTGAGGCATGATCAGGAAAATCGGTGCATGTGGGTCTCTGACAAAATATTGACTAACTTCTTCAGTTTATACTCTGGAGGTACCTTAAAAATTTTTTGGAAAATTGTTCTGTAGCTGAGTCTGCAGTTACAATCCACAGACTGGAGAGGAAATTACATACTTGGAGACTGTGCTCCAAGAGCTATTATTGATGGTGATGAAAATGTACTAGAGAGGGCAATAAATCAGGGGCTATTTGACCCCTTTCATGAACTGTATTCCATGTTAAGTTTCTACAGTAAATTCTTCAATGTGTTCATGATGTTTCTCATTCTCCATGACCCACAGATGCACATGTATGGGTACACACACATGCACACACACCCACATACACACACAATTCAGCAAGATTTGGGAAAGAACTTTTCGAGCCAAGAGAGCATACAGTCAGAACACAGATTTTTATTTTACTTTATTATTTTATTTTTCTTAAAGGTTTTATTTATTTGAAACAGTGACCATGAGTAGGGGGAGGAGCAGAGGGAGAGGGAGAAGCAGACTCCCCACTGAGCAGGGAGCCTGACATGGGGTTCAATCCTAGGACCCTGGGATCATAACCTGAGAAGAAGGCAGACGCTTGACCTACTGAGTCACCCAGGTACCCTGCAGAGATTTTACTTTAACAAAAATCCTGCAACTTACAGTCAGAAATGTTGCCAGAGAAAGAACTGTTGTAGTTTGATTGGGTGAGTCTACCACTAATTAATAAGAAAAGCACTGTTGGCATTTTGAACACAAGGTATCATTATAATTAGAAGAGAGGCCTCATTTGTAAGGAAATAAAACTATAATTCTCAGCCGTGAGTTGTGGTTGCCAGGTGAAGAAGATATGCTCTTACATTTAGTTAATGAAAAAGATAACTAAGGATTAATGTTTGTTATTCTATGTGTCCTCTCTCTTGGTAAGCCCTTTCCTTTTGGCTCTAGGTTCCTTGAAGACAACCATGGAAGTGTCTCTAGCTCCTGCACTGATGCTGGTCAAGGTTCTTGCCCCATGCAAGCGGCCTCATATAGACTGCTACATTTGTTATCTTAAAACAAAATAGGAACCTGGCTCAAATATTGTTTTATTTGAAGCACAATCTCCTTTGGAGTGTATCTATTTCACAAAGGTATTACTGAAGCATTGAAAAGGATCCTTTAAGGCTGTCTGATCGTCCCTTGACGTGGCAGAATTATGGGGAGCCTTTGAGGCAATGAACACCTGGCTAAGTCAGGCAGCTGAGGAAATAGGAAAGAATGGAGGGTCAGGCGGGGGCAGGGCACAGAGACTGGAGTATGTGTAGCAGCCAGAAGCTAAAGTTGTAGCTACCTCCTACGTGCTGGTCACTAAGAGAGAAGCACTATCCCCTGCTTTATTTCCTTTCATTTAATCCTCTGCTGGAAGCTTGCATTGGAAATTCTCCTGTCTCTTTTATATGTGAGGGAACAGTCCCCTGGAGGTTGAGAGATTTGTTTGTACAGGCCATGCATGGCAGAAGCAGGATTCAAATACACACACTTTGAAGCCAGTGCTGTTCCTAACATCCCACACTATGTAGGCGTTACCCACAGTGACTTGGGAGTCACCGTGCTTGAGTTTCCTTTACATACTGTGTGGCACTGGGCAAGTCACTTCACCTCTCGGGTTTGTTTTTTTTTCTGCCCTCAGCACAAGTAACAATGCCTTTTCTGTGTTCATTGTAGGTGTGTTGGGTTGACCCAACAAAATAGCACCCGTTGGAAATCTCTTTATAAATTACAAAGCACCAAATGAATATAGAGAGTTACAGCTCTTGGCCCATACCTAGAGAATGAGATATTGAGAAAGAGTAAAGCAATTTGAGAGAGACACTGGTTTTGTGGTCTCTGAACTTGCATTCACAATTGCATAAAGATCTCTTTGCTACAAGGGTCAATTAATTATAGCTGCCAGTTTTTAGTGCACAGCTTATCTTACATACAATTAATTATTCCATAAATCAAATAAGCAAGTTGTTGGCAAATGACATCTGCAATCATTGAGCTGACAGCAAAATATATTATGCACCATAAATATCACAGGCTAACTTCTATTTTCTAGACATTTGGGGGCCGGTACCCAGAACAGGTTGTTACTCTGGATGCTGCCGGTGATGGCTGAATGTGTCCAGACCTCTCAGTGGCTCAGGGAACAGCTCTTTAAGTTCTGACACCGGGTTAGCAGGCTCATTTGACAATTTAAGACAAAAAATGGCATAATGGAGACTTCACTGAAATAATTTTGTCAGGACCAGCTAACACGCCTTGTGCTGAGAACTCTGGTCCCTGAGTACTACTTATCTTACATGACTTTGATTCCTTCTTTTTTCTTTTCTTTTTAAATGTTTAAAACATTTTTTATTGAGGTATAGTTGATATATAATATTAGCTTCAGATTATAGCACAATGATTTGATATTTGTATATATTGAAAAGTGATCACCACAATAAGTCAAGTTGCCATCCACAACACATTTACAAATGTTACAATTTTTTTCTTATGAGAACTTTTACCATCTACTCTTTAAGCAGCTTGCAAATATGCAACACGGTATAATTAATTATAGTCCCATGCTGTACATTATATCCCCAGGGCTTACTTATTTTATAACTGGAAGTTGATATCTTTTAATCCCCTCCCTTCTTCTGCTTAACAGCACCTGGAACAGTACCTGGCACATAGTAGGTACTCAACAAACGTCTAGCTCAAGCTCCAATCTTAGACCATTTATCTTCTGTTTTCTCAGCACTACTGACTGGTTGCGTACAGATTCCTACCTTTTTGCTCCTCTCTACTCTCAGCTGGGAGCTCTACCCAGGAAGAATAATGACCCTTTCTATAGCAATTGTGCTTGCTTGAGGTTGATGGAACTTAGTCATCCTGGGCGGCTTGACTTGGGCGGTTTTCTAATATCACTCACAAAAATATCTTTTTCCATTTCTCAACAAGGTTGGAACTTCCTAATAGGTAAATTTGTGGTTTAACCTATTTTTTACCTAGAGAGGTATAAATAGCTTTCATTCCTTTAATTTGGTAAATTGTCCATGTATTGGTGAATTATAAATGATGTCTTCTAATCCTTTACCATCTTATTATCCTTCGGTTCTTTTCTCTCTACACATTAGCATGTCACTTAAAAAGGAATGCTAATTTATTTGAACCTTTCATCATTTCTCCAAACACAGTAAACTTCTCTGTATATCCACGCATACCACAGTAACAAGGTTTAACCATTACAGTCCATCATGACTTGGAGACCATAGTTCATTGATTCTAACAAGCACATCTCTTTTACCTGATAATATGTCTGAAATTGGCTGCATCTTCTAATTGCAAGCATCTTAGTGCTGTTTCATGCTCTAATAGATGGTTTTCTTCTTTTTTATAACTACCTGAAAGAGTGGCATATCATGCAACCAGTGGTGCCTTAGAATGGATGAAAAGTAATTTAAAGTGAACCATAGCTAAAACTTTTAATTCACATTTAGCAGATATGACATAGGATCTGGTTCAGTCTCATCTCATCCTCCTTGTGCTGTGCTTCTAGGTACTACATAAGCTGAAATGTTGAAAACTTTGTCAGGCTTCAATATAATATGCTAGAGTTTGGCTTGAGAATTGGGTATTGCTAAATAGATGGGCACACAAAACTTGGAAGGTAAAAATGAGACAAGGGGCGCCTGGGTGGCTCAGTGGGTTAAAGCCTCTGCCTTCGGCTCAGGTCATGATCTCGGGGTCCTGGGATCGAGCCCCGCGTCGGGCTCTCTGCTCAGTGGGGAGCCTGCTTCTTTCTCTCTCTCTCTGCCTGCCTCTCTGATGTGATCTCTGTCAAATAAATAAATGAAATCTTAAACATTAAAAAAAAACCAAAAATATTTAAAAAAAAAGAAAAGAAAAGAAAAATGAGACAAAACCCTTTGCTTGTGTGCTTCCTGGCAAACAGAATCTTGAGGACAACATGTTCCTCTGCAAGAACATTCCAGGGTACTTTTCCCAGCTTCCCGGTTACCAGAGCCAGCTATGAAGCAGCAGCAGAAGCTTCAATGGGTTTCTGATTCCAGCTTCTTGGTCTCTGAATTATTATTCTGCAGTGTGCTCTCTCACTCAATAGTTGCAGTGGTGGGTTCAGAGATCCCCCGGGAGGTAAGTTTTGTGTTGTTCTAGGGGCAAGGTCTGGAGGCTAAGCCTATAATTTATTTTTCTATCCCTCCAATAATTTTATAAACACCTAATTTCCTGAATTGGATAACTTCCTGCTTAAAACACCAGGAGTAATTTGGGTTTCCTCTAACGGGGTGACTGACAGTTCTACCAGATTATTAAGGACATTCTTAAAACAAATAAAGGTGCCAAAGAAATTTTCTTTAGCTTATTTCTAGCTATTTTTTAGACCTAATAAACAAGCATCAGGGTTTGTCACTGTGGTTGAAGTAAACAACACAATGCAAATGATTTCCTTGGGAGAATGACAGCACTTAGTATTTTTATAACCTCATTATGTGACTGCAGAAGAAGCATTATTGTTACCATAACATCCTCAATTTCTTTATCGAAGGCAGAGGAGCATAAGCAAACAAGTAGGTGGACACATAAATAAATCATTGTTAAATTAAGAGAAAAGAACCACACAAATATTTTTACACTTTTGTCTTCATTTGTCACTTGAAAAAATAGAGTTTAAAGAAAAAAACCTGCTATATAGGATATCAACATAAACCATCAGACTGACCTCAAATAAGTCATTTCATTTTGTTCTGACTCAGATCTTTCTCCTATAAAATATGGGGAATAAGACCTGTCACTTGCCTGGATTTCAAGAATATTGTCAAGAAGAAGAATAATTAGATAATGTCTTTGCATCTATTTGGGAAAGAACTTGTAAGTTTGGAGTATTATTAAACTTGGATTATATACCCTTAGTATTATTCTTACTGCTAAGACTTCATAAAGAGTCACCAAAATTTTAAATTAAGAATATATGGGAGATTGGTCTAATTAAATAGAGCACATCTTTTTAAAAACTGTACTGTGAAAGAGCTCTGTCCATAGACACAATAATGAAATATATCCCAAGGTTAAACCAGGACTTTTCTGAAAGCCATTAGGGATCAGTTCAAAGCTAAATATAATTCACTAATAAATGATCCTCATTTCAAGTTCCCTTCTCAGAAATGATTAAAAGATACATCTTAGAAGCCAATAATTTTTAGGTTAACTGTCGGTTTTTCCCCCAAAGATTTGTTTTCCTTTTTTAGTTTGTGTATCTGTGATTTTTAAGCCACCTATTAATATGCTCATGAAAACATTCCTTTAGGATAGGTCTATAGTGCTGAACAAAGGGAGAAACCCTAGCAACATGTCTTTTCCTTAAACTATTTTCATTTCTATTAAATCTATTATGAAAATCAAACTGGTACCTCCTGCTAGTATCTCCTGTGTGATTTGTCATGGTTGAACCAGGGCTGGATGTCAAAGGTGCCGATTTAAATATGAGGAGAAAAGTCATGTGAACTTCAGTGTTGGACTATTTTTCAAATTCTGAGGTGAGAACAAATGCATTTCTTTCAATCTGCAGTTATGGAAAAGACTTATATACTTGAATTATTATATCTGTTTCTAAGTAACGAGAATAGAAATTCCAAAAAGATTGCATTTCTCTCACTAATGCTTGCAAGGTAGTTAAATGTGATGGTTGGATGCACAAACTCAGGAAATGACTGCACAAGCTCAAGTTCTGCACCGGTTTATGAGCTGGGTGACTTTGGACAAATTACTTAACTTTTCCATTATTTCTTCATTTGGAAGAGTAGGAAATAATAGTACCTAGTTTTTAGGGTCTTTGTTGGCATTAAATGAACTCATATATCTAAGGGTCTTAAAATATAACGTCCTTCATGCAGGTGCTCAATAAGCTCTTATCACTTCCTGTAATGGTATCACTTCCCGCAATATATAATACTGTCTTATTCCTTGTTCACAGGGCTGATCATATGTCAAAACTTGACTTCTCACATGGTCAAGGCCGAACAGAAATTCTTTTTTCTTCTTCAAACTCCACAGGTTATATTAAATAACAGAAATCAAAACCACAAGAAATGATTACAATCACTAAGCTTAAGGATTGCGCTTGCCCTTAGTGTTTCCACAAATATACTCCCATGAGTTTGTTATGCAATTAACATACATGAAAAGGCAGTAATACACATTTAGACTTCTCTAACATTACAAACATATGGATTTGAAAACATTCAACCACTTGATCATATCCCTCAGGTTTTATAGAGTGGATTGCTAAATTGCAGAGACGTGGATAGAGCATTTCTCCTTAAAACTGTGTCCAGGAAGAAAAGCGTATCCATCTCTTAAGATTCTCCATAGGGGGGGGAAAAGAATGTGAGAAGGGTTCCATAGTCAAATAATTTAATTGAGAAAAATTGCATATTATGTTCTTTCTTGCGAATTCACATTATTGATTGGTATATTAAGGCCTTTAAAAAAAGAGACATCTAACTATATTTTACCAATTTCTTTCAAATATTTGATCATAAGATTTTTGTCCTCATTACTTTCCTGAGGAAATTGATATGGATTATTAAAATTCATGACTCTCTGCTTGCTAGACTAAGGTCCTTGCCTCGTTCCCCCCAAGGCAGCTATTTCCTGCCTTTAGCAAGATGTTTTATTTTTTATTTCTTTTATTTTGCTTTTAACCAAATGATTGACTGATATTTTAAATGGCTTTCTAATTTCCTTTTTCAGGAGGTCTCCGATTATCAGGAAGAGAGAAACCCTAATCATAAGTAGGTGTTAGAGAAGGAAGCTTGACTGGGAATGCCCATGCTTAGGAATCAAACTCTTGCAAATACTTAATCTTTATACAATCTTGTCAGTGATTTGGGACTTGATACCCAGGTCCTTTGGATATTTTCTCTTCAATTTTTTTCTTCAATTTCCTCTCCCTCACAGGTGCTTTAGGATTAAATGAGGTGATAAGCATTAAACTTCTTTAATAGTAAACAAATCAATACAAATATTCAGAGTAGAGTTGCTGTTGTTCTTGTTGGGATTGTCGTGATGGCAGTGAACAAGGCCGTGTGATTTGGGAAGTGACAGTAATTGCTTTGTAGGAAAATATTTCCCAGCATGGCTACAATAGAGTGAACCATTAAAGAGATGTTCAAATCATCCCAGGTGTGAATATAAAAACTTTCACTTTGCCTTTTTCAAATGAAAAATATTAATATATTGCATTGCCCTAGATGGCTTGAGGTATGTGTAATGATTTTCTAAAATTAAATGTATCATCTCCTTTTCTCTTAGTTCTCATGGTTGTGTGACTTGTTGCTCAATGGTTCAGTTTCATTTATTTGGGAGTGGTGTTTCTGATATTTGTTTTGCGTTTTTTTCTTCCTCCCATTCAGAATCTGTGCATCTCATTATGGGGACTTCAACCCCTGTGATGTAGTCAAGAAAGTCCTAGATTTGGTATCAGAAATATTGAATATGGGGCTTCTGTCTGTGGCTTGCCCAGGTTCATGTCCTTTGATGGAATGTAGTGAAAGAGCACAATGAGATTCAAAGTGCTGTAGATTTTTAGTTTCTAAAATCATCAATATTATATTTTAAATTCTCCATACATTAACCACTTCTGGGTAGAAATTAGACAGTTTGGAATGTTCATTAAGTCTTTTGGCATGCCATTTAGAGCCCAATCTTAAACAATAGTATATATTCTGAGATAGTATGCATGGCAGACTAGATATAATCTATTCAAACCTTAAAAACAAAAAAAGAAAAATGTGAATGGACTGCCACATAGTTACACATTGGTAAAAACAGTTCTAGTTGCCACCATGTACATTTGGTGACTATCCTCTAGGTGCTGGACTCGTCTAGTTATTGAGGATGTAAAGACATATAAGACTTGTACTTATGTTTTGAGAAAGTAGATCATTGCCAAACATAGAAAGAGAGTAGAGAGTTCCAGATGTAGATAAAGGTGCAGAGGTGGAGATGCCTTTGCACCATTCAGACCATATGGAATAAGATAGTAGGTCAGAGAGTAGTGGGAACTAAGTCAATGAGTATAGTCTAGCTGATTGTGAAGGCTTTCCAAAGCCCTCGTGTGTTAATATGAGGGATACTTGTCTGTGACAGTACTTTAAGTAAAATTTAAAGTACAAGTGGCCCAGCTATTGAAATTTGGTTGATAATTATTATAACTGAATTTATAGGATTCTGAAAATTTTTTCTTTTTAACAGTGGTCTAGCAAATTCAGAATAAATTGCTCAGTGCTTTTTAAGAGAATTCAGATATTATTGGAAACAAATACTTCTAAACATAAAAGAAAGCCAGTTTTTTTGCAATATTCTTTCTGTTTATAAACTTATGACATCTTCGTATTGCAGAGGAGTTTGGGAGCAAACTTTGTTGTTTCTACATACTCACCCAGAATGTACACATCCACAAAATTCCTTAAGTTTCTGACAGCAGGAAAGAAAACGAATAATTCAATGCAGCGAATCATGATTGGAACATATTCAAGAAGCTGAGAATATGTTTAAAACCGACAACTCATCAGATGTAGTCTAGTCAATGGTTATATTTTTCTGCCAGCTTGAAAGCCAAACAGGCATGTCTGAAATCCCATTGGTAAGACACTGTAATTTTTAAAAAGTTTTCAGTTTGGCAAAAGCTCCTTTCTGGATTTGCTGCATCCCCCCAGTAGAAGAACTGACTCCTAAGGAAATTCAAAATACATCCATGAAAGTGGAAAATTATAAGGTGCCAAGTGTGAGGCCATTGCCAGCGACAACACATGCCTACAGGAACCTTACAGCCAGAGGGCAGGATGTTCCAGCCAATGCTGCTTTTTCTTTATAGCCATTTAAATTCCAACCTTAACCAACAAATGGTCCAGAGCTGGGTGAAATGGAGAGAACACCTCTCCTAATGAAAAAAAAAAAAAAATGTTGACAGTAGAAGGATTCTTCTTTCACGGTTAAGCATGGTTTTTAGGTGTTCCTTTCCACTGAGTAAAAATTCCCAACTGGTCACATAAAAGTGTTTTGATTCATAGATTAATCCGGACATTTCCATGTTCTGTAGACCTGACATACACCTGACAGATGCCTCACAGGGTCAGAAAGCGGTGTTTCCTATGCCCGATGTCCAAGTGCCAGAGGCAGGGAGGAAGTTTCTCTCTGTGCTGCTGCTTGTTTGGGTCTGAGAGAGAGGTGCTGCTCCACTTTGTGGTGGGGTTCACACAAGGAATTTAAGCCAGAGCCCATAAGTTTTGGGTTCCCCCCTCAGGATATATTTGGAACAGATGGCTTACAATTGTTTTGTTATTTATTTGGGAGAGATGGTTTTTTTCCCCCAAACCTCTTGAGCATCATAATAACAGTAAAGGATTCACAAAGTACAGATAAACGTGGTTCAGAAGCAGAAGTTTTTTTAAGCACCTGGAACTTAATTTCATCTGAGAATAGCAAGGGGCAGTGCTCTGCGATGTTTCCACAGAAATGGGGGTTGTGGGCAGAGAGCTCTGAGTGAGGAGAAGCAATGCGCTGGGGTCAGATCCAAGTTTTACACTAAGGGGAGCGTTCTCTTCCATCCTAATGAGTGTAGTGTATTCACTCCACGAACACGTATTGAACATCTGAAAATAACGCTCACTTTACCTTCACTACGATCTCAATCTCCCCATATAAAAGAACAATCCCAATACTAGTTCTATCAAAACTCATTTTGAAATAACATATCGAGCAAGGGGAGGAGGGACAAAGCAGAACTTTTGGTTTGAATAGGCATAGATTACAGCAAGTCCCTGAAGGCCCAAACTGGACATTTCCCTATAGGTTACTGTACTTCAGTGGCCTCACTTTAAAGACAAGAACCTGCAGCTCAGAGAGGCGAGGCCACCACTTGTCTAGTTGCAAAATCAGTAACTGACTCATTTTGCCAGGTTTCTAATCCAATTATGTATTTTGAGGATGACATGATCACTCACTCTCTTTTCTTTTCCAAGATTATTTATTTATTTACTTATGTGACAGAAAGAGAGAGAGAGAAAGCACAAGCAGGGGGAGCAGCAGGGAGAGGAAGAAGCAGGCTCCCCACTGAGCAGGGAGTCCGATACGGGGGCTCAATTCCAGGACCTTGGGACCATGGTCTGAGGTGAAGGCAGACGCTTAACCGACTGAGCCACCCAGGCACTCTTGACATGATCACTCTTAATAACAAGCAAAATCCAAACTGCTTAATATATGTCTATCTAAGGCAAATCTAAGATCTGCCTATGTGTGGGAAGGTGGAGGGACCTGGGAAGCAGGGGAAGATGGCAGAGATCTGACATCTCTGTATGTGTTGAGAGCTGGGCCATGTGCTTTCATTCTTGATCTCTTTACATCCTTGTTACAACTCTGTGAGATTAGCGTTGTTGGTTTCCATTTTCCAGATGATGATCGTGAGGCCCAGAGTGACTAAGAAATTTACCCAGATGCACACGTTTTGTGAGTTATGGACTTAGGATCTGAATTTCTTTCTGCCTCCAAATTCTTTGCTCTTTTCATTGTACCTTAATTATTGCCTGTTAGAGGAAGTTATGCATTTCTTCACAAAGGAGTCCAATTTTTGCCGGCCACCTGGTTTTTATGACTGTCCAGATTGATTTTTCTCTTAAATTTATGTTTTGCAACTGTGGGCTTTTTTCCTTTCCATTTATCTCTTTTTTCAGTCATGAGGTTGGAAAAAATGAGAACTATGCTGGCTTTGTTTGGACTGAGAACATTCCAAAATATTTGGCTGTACCTCAAAACCCTGTTAAAATAATATTATTTATAACTTTCTGCCTGGTCAATTTTATTTTAGGTTTGGCTATTTCCCACAGGAGGCTGTTCTTTCTCCTTGATGGTAGGTTTGCTGCTTGAAAGCTTTGGTCACACAACATTTTCCAAGTGCAACTCGGGTCCTTGCCTTCCTGATGAATGGAAACTTGTTATACAATTGTCCCCACCACTCTGAAGTAGCTAATTGCAGGATCTCACTCTCAGGAGCTGTGGGGTGGAGAGTTGGCGGGGAGAATGCCATCTGTTTACATGTGAGCCATCAACTCCAGTCACAAAGCATGACCCGACCAACCCCACGATACATCGCATTTTAGAACTGGGCTTTGGTGTGGCATGCTGTTTCCCAGAATGCTTTCGGAGGAATATAGTTAATTTTGTCTACATTTCTCCTCAGTACGGCTATTATTGTTAGCAGATTTGTTTAGCTGCCTTAGCAGCTTGGGACCTTTCATTGACTTTTGAGCAGATGATTTGATTTTCAGGTAGAGAGGAGGGAAAAGGCAGCTAGCAGAATCATTACAATGGAACACCCTCCACAAAGGGTGGGGAGGCAGGCTTCCAACAGAGCATATCTAAAAAGAAGACCTGTCTTTGCCTCCGTGTATAACTGAACGATGGCAAAGCAATGTGAATCACGGAGGCCAAGGATTTCTTACTTAGAAATTTAAACAAATATGGTTTCTCTGAAAACCCATTCCCTTTCAGGCAAAAACGGGGGTCAACGGAGCAGCAATTCACAGAGAAGTGACAGGGCCTCACTCCTGGGAGTAGCTCACCTAAAGGGAATACGGGGAAAAAGAGAGACACTGAATGGTTAACTGGCCCAAGATGGTTACCTAACTGCTTAAATTCCACAACTTGTGGATTCATGGCCTCATTTCAGTCTTTAGAGACATTCTTCCCCTGCAGTCGCTAGTGGCCACCCTTTTACATTTCTCCATCTCCCTAGCTCCCTGGTAGTTAAACACCTATTGATTTTCCCAGAAACCCAAGCTCTCTCCATAATAGGAAGATTTGGTGGACATCCTGTCAGATGCAAAGGAAAGCCTCTGCCAGACTGAGCATTAGAACATGGTGTTTTAATAGAAATGTGAAGTATTGATGCAATTATAAATCAATGAAAACCCAGAGGGAAAGAGAATCTCATTTGAGAGAAGATCTTTAGGGTTTTTTCTCCTTTTTTTTTTCTTGTAAAGAAAAATTGAATCAGGGAGCCAAATTTATGGGGTAAAAACTGTCAACAAAGTATTCCTAGCTGTTGCTGGGGCTGAGAAAAAGAAAGCCAAATCATGCATGCAGTGTGAGTATGTGAAATGACACATTTTAATATACTAGTTAGGGGGTCAAAAATACCTCCCCTCTTTCACTTATGTTTCTGGATGTTGGCCAAAATTGTTATTGTTTTAATTATTTTGCCCGTGCTTTTCTCTTATGCCTCTTTCCAAATCCCCTATTTTCTCCTAATTTTGACAATGTATATTGGTGCACTGCCAGGGTACCTTTTGAGGTCTTAAAGGCTCATGCTAGTTTGCTTAATATAATGGCTGTAACTCATGATACAGAACCAGATGGAGAGCTGTTGTAACAGGGTTGCAATGCCTCCACTGGGGCACGTTGCCAATCGAGGACTAAGTCAGAGAGTATCGCTAATGGGGGTAATGTACTAGGGCATAAAATGTCACACAGAGATCACAGGATCGTCCATTAAGTTGGGTGGAGCTGCAGCAAATAAATTTATCACTCGTCATAGCCTGGATCTATCCCTCATCATGGTGGGGTTGTTTCTTCACACGGGACATAGCTAATCTTAGCCAACTTCTTGTAGAAATTCTGAACTTGCTGAGGGAGGGTGCAGAAGCATGAGAGTTGGAAGGGCAGATATGTGTGGGAGAGAAATGAAAAATGGATTGAGACTGAGCGAGAGAAAAATATGTTATTGTTGTTTTTTAATATGTTGGTTTTGACATCA
The DNA here is from genome assembly GCA_004024625.1 of Mellivora capensis. Lineage (NCBI taxonomy): Eukaryota > Metazoa > Chordata > Mammalia > Carnivora > Mustelidae > Mellivora > Mellivora capensis. The sequence continues at coordinate 20,378 of PISX010021556.1, forward strand.
TTTTCCAAGAAAGTTATCAAGATGAAATTTTCACAACCAATTACCCAAGATTATGATGAAAATTATGAGTTGTGTTATCCACGTGATACAAAGATAGGAACATATGAATATAAACAATCCCATTTGTGGTGGTGGTAAGGGGACTGAATCAGGTGCCTTGTATCAATATGCTCATAGTTTTTCTCGTTTCCTTTTCTATGTCAATAAAAAACTTGTCTGTTTTAAAATAATTACTCAAGACTAATAGGGATAATGTTTCACAATGTATGTGGCTGATTTCATGTGTTTTTGAAATTTCTCTCATGTTTCCAACTACAACTTACTTTGTACTTCTAGAAAGTTCAAAGGCAAGCAGAGTCCCTGTTCTGACCTATCACCAACTCCCACAGCCTCACTTCTACCATCATACCTGCCTCTGGACATCACTTGCTTTTGGTTTATAACTTGATGGAAGATGGGAGACGGTAGGTCCATTTCTGGAATCTTCCTTGGAAATTCAGCCACTATGAGCAAATAAAAAGATATTCCTCAAATCAGGAGTTTGGAAGTGTGAAGAAGCAGTACTTTTATTCTTTTGCCTCCAGCTTAGTTAGGATTTTTATATATTATTTTATTAAAATTGTAGTGCACTGTAAAAACTGTACTGAGTGATTATAAATTATGGACTGTGAGGTGAAAAAAGAGAGCACCTGTTAGATGTAAGAGATATCCTCAGGGATCTAAGAAATGGAATATTTATAAAAATTATAATGTGTACTCTTCCTTAAAACCATAGTTAATGAAAGAATTTAACATTCTTAATATCATGTAGTGACTTGGTTTTAGAGGAATTTGTTCTAAACTGCCTGTAGAAATTACATGGGCATCTAAGCCAGGATGTCTCTATAGCATAAAGTAGACACAATCCCGAGTCTCCACTAAAATTTGAAGTAAATAGATCTACCTTCAGGTTGGAGGAAAACAGAGCATAAGGATTGCTTTATATTTGTAATTTCAAATGGAAATATCACTTAATGAATCTAAGCTTTTCCAAAGACCTACTTAATTATGTTTACTTGGCTTAAGAAAATAGTGTAAGAGATCCATTTGCCTCGGAAGGCTGGGAAGGAATTAAAATTGAGAAGCATTTGCCCTTCCAAAGGTTTTTCAATTGTCTAGATCTGGAATTTTTTAGAAGATGATGTGGTATTCTCTGAAGCGACTGAGTCATGCAGGTCAAAATTCCCCATGGAGAACATGCTTAGACATATCCTAAATATTTAGAAAGAGGCTCAATACTTCTATTACTAAAGAGAGTTTGTGGATCCTCATGCAATCAATACAGAATGCAGCAGGAAGGTGTCCACCAAAAAAGGTGGAAATAGCATCACCTTCAATACATCAGTTTGATAAAATCCATATATAACATATTTGATTAGCACTCTCTGTGACTAAACCAAGAGACATCTGTAAATGTAGGACGGGAAAATCTTGATAGCACCTAAAACTCCAATCAAGGAAACTTACTAGAGAGGCAGAACTAGAATATGATTGTGATAAAGTAATCTGGTTTAACCAGTCTTATGATACATTTTTTATTGAAAGACAATATTGAGAGAAGAGAGATGGTTAACCTGGAATAATTTTTAAAAAGTGTCAAGAAGTAAGATTTGTCAGAATAGCTCTATACTGTTCCCTAGAGGGAAAGAATATTCGTGCTAGTCCTGCAGATTCCCCAGACAAACTCCTGAAGATTTGGCAGGCAAATTCTAGAGCGTGGAGAAATGCATCTGGCCTTTGTAGTTTAATGACATACATCAAGATCATCTACCTGAAGCGAGTTACTGATTATAAATCAGCTTCCTCTGAGTATTGTCTTACAGGAGAAGAATGTCTGACTAACTGATGTCAACTTTCTTGTCTCCTTGGTAGATCTTTTTCTCTTTGTAGATTGATAATTTGACTTGCTGGCTTTTTATGCTTTGGTTAGTGAGATTTGGTTCCCCTGAGCCAGATCACTTCTAAATACAATGATAACATTGAATTTTTTTTCCAAAGATTTTATTTATTTGACAAAGAGAGAGAGAGAGAACAAAGCAGGGGAGCAGCAGAGGGAGAGGGAGAAGCAGGCTCCCCACTGAGCAGAGAGCCCATGCAGGGCTCCATCCCAGGACCCTGAGGTCATGACCTGAGAGGCAAAGGCGGGCACAGAATGACTAAGCCACTTAGGTGCCCCAATAATATTGAATTTTAAAGTTAATGTGTGGTGATCCCCAAGCTCTCTGCTCTTTCCTAGGTAGCCAAGAGGCTTCCCTGGTATTCCTGCCATTTCATCTTGCCCTGCTCATTGAGTGTTCTCAACTCAGTAAAGCAGAGATGCCTGGGTGGCTCAGTCGGCTAAGAGTCTGCTTTGGCTCAGGTCATGATCCCAGAGTTCTGGGATCAAACCCTGGTTCAGGCTCCCTTCTCAGTGGGGAGCCTGCTTTTCTCTCTTCCTCTGCTGCTCTCCCTGCTTGTGCTCTTACTTTCTCTCTGTCAAGTAATAAATAAAATCTTAAAAAAAAAGCCTCAGTAAATTAATTTCCCAGTGAAAAGAATAGAGGTAGAGAAAGACTCAGGTAGCATAAAACCGTGTTTGAGGAAAAAATCAAATGCAAATGGAAAAGACATTGTAAGATTAAAAAAAAATTGGAGAAAATAGAAGAAAAGGATTTTTATTACATACTTTATACTTTTAATATTATATTTTTTATATTTTCCAGGCTATATACAGTGAAAATACATCGCAATTGGAATTGCAAAATAGAGTAGAATCAGAATATTAAAATAAAAGTAGACAGATTATAAATGCTTGATTCTTTCTGGTCATTTATCATCCTAACCTTACATTTACATGAACAATCTCCTTGATCAGATCCAAACATTTACTGGATATCTAGCATGTGCAGGTACTGTGGAAGGCATTTTATACACTATTTCATAGAACTGTTTGACCCCCCTTCCCTCTCAAAAAAACCCAACAAGCTAGTCAAGTCAGTCAAAGCAGTATTCAGAAGGACTATTTTCCTTTAATCATGAGACGATCTTGTTTAAATAACCTCAAAAAACCTGCTTTAGTTCCTCTTGCCTCCTAAACCCCGCAAAATGGAATATCAATTAATTATTTTATTTTTAATTTTTTTTACAATGGAAGAACAGTAAAAGGTTTGACTGGATTCTTCACTGTACAGGAGAGTGACAGGTTAGCACTTCAGTGGACTCAGCCCTGAAGAGATTAAATGCTTGCCAAAGAGCTCAAGTCAATATCTTGAGAGCCTCAGGCAAGGGACAGTTTTCGCTCCCTAATAAAGAAATAACGCTTTTCCTTTACCCTTCCTTTGTGTCAAATATATTAAATTAATGTGTATGCGCACGTGTGTGTTTGTATGTGTGTGTGTTTTAATATCTCCTGCAAGTTTGGTCAGTGTCTTCCTTCCTTCTCTTTAGCTGACTTGATCTCTCCAGGGGTCTCCTCTTTAGTTTCTTTGCAGAAAATCCCCCTGCCTGGCCAGGGGCCTGGAGGACCATCTCTACTCTAGGGCCTTATGGTTCTCTTTGATTCACACTGGTTTCTTTCCTCTATTCCTACTACTTTTAGTAAGACATACCATATTTTCCATACTGATTGCTTTCTTGGGTGATTTTATAATTTTTCTGTTTTTATTACTTTGCATTGCAAAGTCCTTTAGGTCAAACTATAGTTATTGGGGAAAGAGACCAACACCAAGATATTATTAAATTACTTTAACCAAACTAATTGTTTTAATGGATGTAACCTTAATTACAGCAATTAAAAAAACAGCTCTTGAATTGACGAGCTTTTGCAAAAATAAGACTTTATTATGGGAGGGGAAAGCAAGGAATAATTTCATTCTCATTTTAAAACACAAATTTAAATTGCACTGATAAAATAGAAATATTGTGGTTTATGAGTCCAAGATCTGGGTTCCAGTTCTGGCTTTGCTCCTAAGTGATATTAAGGGGAGCTCTTTAGCTCTCTGGTTCTTCATTTCCTTCTCTAAAAAACAATTGAACTAAATGGGATTGAACTAAATGACTTTTAGGATATCTAGCAGTTCTAAGACTCTCTAAAGCACCATGTTATAAATCAAAGTCCTTTTAGACGTAAAATTATTCTGAAATTATAGTTTTGTGTTTTAGAGGCCACATTATGGGTCTCATATCAAATAAATTGCTGTGGAGCAACATTACTATCTTGAACTCACGTACTGTAGGTATGAATGTATGCTACAGCAAACTTCAAATGGCATAGATAAAACTGTTTTGAGAAGACTCACTTGTTCTATCTTCTGAGAACAATGTTGTCCAGTAGAAATATAACGTGAGCCATATATATATAGATAATTAAAACTTTCTAGTAACCACATTAAAAAAGTAAAAGTGAGATTAACTTAGATATTTATTTTAACCTGATATATTCAAAATATTACTGCTTCAACATGCAATGAATATAAAATTTTTTAATGAGATATTTTGTTTTTTTTTTTTAAGAAATTAACTCTTGGAACGCTGGGGAATATTTAAACTTAGAGCGTACCTCAGTTGGGGTTAGTAACATTTCAAGGGTCAATTCCACTAATCATAACTTTAAAAGCTATGTATTAAAAATATAGGAAGAAAAAAACACTCCACAACTTTGTACTCAACTGAATTTCAGTGAATCTTTTGAGATTATGTTTGCCCAGGTTTTGACAATGTGGCCAATTTCCCACAGCACAAACTGCAAGGACGTCAATCATCTCTTAGAGAATGTAGGTCGTGCAACGAATCCCAATTATCCAGCTTCCATGACAGGGGCTGTGATGGCTTTGCCTAGAATTTCAAAAATGGACTCAACTTGAAAGTGACATATTTCATCATGTTCATTGAAAAACTGATGCCTTATCAGAAAACCTATTTTTCTACTGCCTCTAGAATACTGACCACTGCAAACAGATTTATACAGGGTTTGTATATTCTGCAGACAGTTCTTTCTGCAAGCTCCAAAGAAGAGAAAGTTAATCCAGATTTATGCTTTATTGAAAATATTTTGTGTAATGTTGGACTGAAAGCTTGAATAGAGATGTTACACAATAATTAGCTCTTTGAGCAAAAACATTTAAACATGCTTCTTTTTCTCTCTTTGTCCCATATTTATATTTTAAAATGGAAATATGAGACATTTTGTGAAATTTTCAGTAGAGAAGGTCTATAACTAGGTTTGAATTAGATTTGAAGCATGCATCTATGAGGTCCCAGTCAATTAAACAGAGATCATCTCTGTGAAAAGTCTTATTATTATTATTATCATCAACATATAATGTGGTATTTGCTTCAGGGGTACTCTGTGAAATGTCTTTTAAGAGGAGGTGTTACAGGGGCACCTGGGTGGCTCAGTCAGTTAAGCATCTGCCTTCAGCTCAGGTCATGATCCCAGGGTCCTGGGATAAAGCCCTGCATGGGGCTGCCTACTCTGTGGGGAGTCTACTTCTCCCTCTGCCTCTCCCCCCACACACCCCTGCTTGTGCTTTCTCTCTTGATCACCCGGTCTCCCAAATAAATAAATAAAATCTTAAAAAAAAAAAAAAAGAGGTGTTGCACAAAGAAAACTGTTTTCCTCACCAACTTTCCTAGTGTATCTGAGTCATATAACTTAGATTCAAATCAAGTTCTTTTCAGAGTTTTAAACTTAGAGAACTTCTAAATGAATTAGTCTTCGCTTCATAACTACGCAGAACACTCACAATGAAATGCAAATGTCATGCATCCCAGGAGTGAAAGACTTCAGGATTCTCACTCTTGAATCCCAATCCAGTGCTGATTTTAAGACCTCAAATCCTTCAAGTACTTAATCTCCACAGAGGTTATGGAGTTTCAAGATGCTTAAACATTAAAAAAGTTAAGCAGACATAAACTTTTAGAGTTGTCAGGGACTTGTAGATTTCTTCTAGTCCAGCAATTCCTAACTTTGACCAACTGTGCTGGAATCATCTGTGGTACTGATCATAAATACGGATTTCTGGCTTTTTTCCTCATCTCACCTCAGGATTTCTCAGAGTAGGTCTTGGGATTGTCATATTTATCAAATCCCTCAGGTGATCATCTGTTAGGTCAGGTTGGAGACACCCCATCTTCTGTCCTGCAACTGAGAAAATAGAAAATGAAGAATTTCAAGTGTTTGCCTTGTATCTCATGGCTTAGCCGATGTCATGCCTGGGGTCCAGAACCCATTTGTGTTTTCCTCTAAATTATCCGGTCTCCTTGAATTATATTCCATACCATATACTGAGCTAATAAAAGGAATTCATTTTCAACAATGAGGATTTTAATAAATGGATTCATTTGAATTAAAGTTAAACTGATTCCCCTTCCTCAATTGTTTAATCAAGCTTTTATTATCAAACTTTGCAATGGTGTTCTTCAGAGAAACTTGCAAGCCAGTTTTCCTAAGCCCTTCTCTCATTTTTAAGGTATGTGAAGTTTAAGATAATGTAAGAAGATCCTCATATATTTTTCTGTGGCAGCTGGAATCATTTAGGTGGTTTATGTAAATTTTATGCAAATTTAACACATTTTTATGCCCCCAAACTTATGGTGATCATAACTATTTTATTCACCAAAAGTTGGGCTTCAGCAAGACCCTACTGAGGACTGATGATCTATGCAGCTTCCTTCTGCCTGGCTTTTTGTGACATTTATCATCATCCTACTTGTATACCCAAAGACTTGCAACATGTTACTATAGGGCTGAAATAAGACCCTGATTTTCCTCCAACTGAGGCTAAACTATACGGAAAGCATTTAGAAGATCATTCCATGGAGCTGCCATTCTCATTCCCCCTACAACTCATCTTGATTCATTTATGCCACAGAGTACCAGTCGTTTAGACTACAATTTCACTGAGTAAAAAGACACACTCTAATATGTATGGAAAGTATTACTAAATTGTATTAGATTTAAAAGTGACTGTTTACCAGTAGCTAAAGGTAGATAGAATAAGTTTTTGACAATGCAGCTCTAGAGAAAATCTTAAGGGGTGATGATTTCATAAATTTTCAGAGCTTTACAGCCAACTGGCAGAGGTTTTTCTATACCATTGTGGCTTACTGCCTTTGAAATTCCTTTCTTTTCTTAAATTAACCTGTGTTAAAATGATACAATAGCAATAATAGTGAAACAAAATTAACCTCTTTATATAACCTTAAAGCACCTTAACTAACTTAAATAATAGTACACCGAGTTTATAATGCTGCGATGTACCTGGTGTTAGGAACATTTATAGATCCTCATGTTAGTTTTATCAACAGATAAATAATATTTAGAAAATTGAGTCATATATACATAAAGTACAAAGAAACTTCTAGCCTGAAGAAGGAATTCCCCATTTAAATCTTATATCCTGTATAGGATCCTGTATATTTCTGTATTAAATTCAATGCCTAGTTGTCTTACTTGTGGTAGAAAGAGAACCAAGCCTGGAACCAGAGGGTTCTAGTTTGGGTGATGGTTCTATCATTTTACTTATGTGACCTTAGGCTAATAACAGAACTTCTCTGGGCCTCAGTTTCCTTATCTGCAAAATGGGGATATTAACATTAATGTTGCCTTCTTCACATGGTGTTTTAAAAATAAAATAATAAATGTGAGTGACTGGCAGAAAAACTTTATTCCCCAGAATCCAAAGGAGTTTGTCTCATGTAGGAAAAAAAATCCAAGGAAGTGGTTCTACTATAGAGCATACACTTTCTATAGTGCCTGCTGGGGAAGCACCTGGATTAGAACAAATGTGTCTGAGAAGCAAGAGGGAAGGAGAACACAGAAGGGAAGAGAGAACACAAGGGAGAGGGGGTGTCAGGGCATTATGAGCGTAGCATTCCTAGGAAAGAGAGGGTAGAAGTTTCCATGTGAAAGGGATGGACAGACAGAAGTATGGATGGATGGATGCACAGACAGACAGATGGACTGACTAGGTAAGTTCCTGCACCACCTTTTTAAGGAAACAATCAGTCAAGGTCTACTTTGGGGTAGCTGCTCAATGAGGCATCAGGGCAGTCCAGAATTCTTTTAGCTTAACATGTAGATATTGTCACTATTAAGCTTTTGTACAAATGCCAACATTTCTGTTTCTTAGATGTGGCTGCTGGTAGGTGAGTGGCTCCTTTAGGATGATCCCCAATCCACTCCTAGAAAGTCTGACCTTGATGTACTGAAATCTTCTGATTATGGTGAGTGTTACTTGGATTCTAACTCTGTTCAGAGTCACAGAATACTTTCCTTCTCTTTGATGTAGGGCAACATCACTCCAAACAAGCTCAATCCTGGATAAGGTTGGAGAGCTATAGTATGTGCATTAGTCCATGATTTTCAGTGTTGAAAGCCTCCATACAACATTACAAATATGTTAAACTGGGAGTTAATTTCTCCTTTATCTTCTGATATTCTGATATAATTCCCCAAACCTTGCATTGGTCAGATTTTGGGGTTAATCACACAACTCAAAATTTACAAGATGTCACCATCTCACTATATGACCAAACAGGCCAACAAAAAGCCCATTTTTATTGTGGAATTTTTTTTTTATAAACATATAATGTATTTTTATCCCCAAGGGTACAGGTCTGTGAATCACCAGGTTTACACACTTCACAGCACTCACCATAGCACATACCCTCTCCAAGGTCCATAATCCCATCCCCCTCTCCCGACCCTCCTCCCCCCAGCAACCCTCAGTTTGTTTTGTGAGATTGAGTCACTTAATGGTTTGTCTCCCTCCCGATCCCACCTTGTTTCATTTATTCTTTTCCTACCCTCCAACCCCCCATGTTGCATCTCCACTTCCTCATATCAGGGAGATCATAGGATAGTTGTCTTTCTCCAATTGACTTATTTCACTAAGCATAATACCTTCTAGTTCCATCCACGTCGCCACAAATGGCAAGATTTCATTTCTTTTGATGGCTGCATAGTATTCCATTGTATATATATACCACCTCTTCTTTATCCATTCATCTGTTGATGGACACCTAGGTTCTTTCTATAGTTTGGCTGTTGTGGACATTGCTGCTATAAATATGCGGGTGCATGTGGCCCTTCGGATCGCTACATTTGTATCTTTAGGGTGAATACCCAGTAGTGCCATTGCTGGGTCATAGGGTAATTCTATTTTCAACTTTTTGAGGAACCTGCATACTGTTTTCCAGAACAGTTGCACCAGCTTGCATTCCCACCAACAGTGTAGGAGGGTTCCTCTTTCTCCACATCCTTACCAGCAAGTCATTTCCTGACTTGTTAATTTTAGCCATTCTGACTGATGTGAGGTGGTATCTCATTGTGGTTTTGATTTGTATTTCCCTGATGCCGAGTGATGTGGAGCACTTTTTCATGTGTCTGTTGGCCATCTGGATGTCTTCTTTGCAGAAATGTCTGTTCATGTCCTCTGCCCATTTCTTGATTGGGTTATTTGTTCTTTGGGTGTTGAGTTTGCTAAGCTCTTTATAGATTCTGGACACTAGCCCTTTATCTGACATGTCATTTGTAAATATCTTCTCCCATTCTGTCAGTTGTATTTTGGTTTTGTTAACTGTTTCCTTTGCTGTGCAAAAGCTTTTGATCTTGATGAAGTCCCAATAGTTCATTTTTGCCCTTGCTTCCCTTGCCTTTGGCGATGCTCCTAGGAAGAAGTTGCTGCGGCTGAGGTCAAAGAGGTTGATGCCTGTGTTCTTCTCAAGGATTTTGATGGATTCTTTTCTCACATTGAGGTCCTTCATCCATTTTGAGTCTATTTTCAGGTGTGGTATAAGGAAACGGTCCAATTTCATTTTTCTGCATGTGGCTGTGCAATTTTCCCAACACCATTTTTTGAAGAGGCTGTCTTTTTTCCATTGGACATTCTTTCCTGCTTTGTCAAAGATTAGTTGACCATAGAGTTGAGGGTCTATTTCTGGGCTCTCTATTCTGTTCCATTGATCTATGTGTCTGTTTTTGTGCCAGTACCATACTGTCTTGATGATGACAGCTTTGTAATAGAGCTTGAAGTCCGGAATTGTGATGCCAACAACTTTGGCTTTCTTTTTCAATATTCCTTTGGCTATTCGAGGTCTTTTCTGATTCCATATAAATTTTAGGATTATTTGTTCTATTTCTTTGAAAAAAATGGATGGGATTTTGTAGGGATTGCATTAAATGTGCAGATTGCTTTAGGTAGCATAGACATTTTCACAATATTTGTTCTTCCAATCCAGGAGCATGGAACATTTTTCCATTTCTTTGTGTCTTCCTCAATTTCTTTCATGAGTACTTTATAGTTTCCTGAGTATAGATTCTTTGCCTGTTTGGTTAGGTTTATTCCTAGGTATCTTACGATTTGGGGTGCAATTATAAATGTGATTGACTCCTTAATTTCTCTTTCTTCTGTCTTGTTGTTGGTGTAGAGAAATGCAACTGATTTCTGTGCATTGATTTTATATCCTGACACTTTACTAAATTCCTGTACAAGTTCGAGCAGTTTTGGAGTGGAGTCTTTTGGGTTTTCCACATATAGTATCATATCATCTGCAAAGAGTGAGAGTTTGACTTCTTCTTTGTCGATTTGGATGCCTTTAATTTCTTTTTGTTGTCTGATTGCTGAGGCTAGGACTTCTAGTACTATGTTGAGTAGCAGTGGTGATAATGGACATCCCTGCCGTGTCCCTGACCTTAGCGGAAAAGTTTTCAGTTTTTCTCCATTGAGAATGATATTTGTGGTGGGTTTTTCATAGATGGCTTTGATAATATTGAGGTATGTGCCCTCTATCCCTACACTTTGAAGAGTTTTGATCAGGAAGGGATGCTGTACTTTGTCAAATGCTTTTTTAGCATCTATTGAGAGTATCATATGGTTCTTGTTCTTTCTTTCATTAATGTGTTGTATCACATTGATTTGCAGATGTTGAACCAACCTTGCAGCCCTGGAATAAATCCCACTTGGTCGTGGTGAATAATCCTTTTAATGCACTGTTGGATCCTATTGGCTAGTATTTTGGTGAGAATTTTCGCATCTTAGTTCATCAAGGATATTGGTCTGTAATTCTCTTTTTTGATGAGATCCTTGTCTGGTTTTGGGATCAAGGTGATGCTGGCCTCATAAAATGATTTGGAAGTTTTCCTTCCATTTCTATTTTTTGGAACAGTGTCAAGAGAATAGGAATTAATTCTTCTTTAAATGTTTGGTAGAATTCCCCTGGGAAGCCGTCTGGCCCTGGGCTTTTGTTTGGAGATTTTTGATGACTGTTTCAATCTCCTTACTGGTTATGGGTCTGTTCAGGTTTTCTATTTCTTCCTGGTTCAGTTGTGGTAGTTTATATGTCTCTAGGAATGCATCTATTTCTTCCAGATTGTCAAATTTGTTGGTGTAGAGTTGCTCATAGTATGTTCTTATATATATATATTTTTTATTTCTTGGGTGTTGGTTGTGATCTCTCCTCTTTCATTCATGATTTTATTTATTTGGGTCCTTTCTCTTTTCTTTTTGATGAGTCTGGCCAGGGGTTTATCAATCTTATTAATTCTTTCAAAGAACCAGCTCCTAGTTTCGTTGATTTGTTCTATTGTTTTTTTGGTTTCTATTTCATTGATTTCTGCTCTGATCTTTATTATTTCTCTTCTCCTGCTGGGTTTAGTCTTTCTTTGTTGTTCTTTCTCCAGTTCATTTAAGTGTAGGGTTAGGTTGTATATTTGAGACCTTTCTTGTTTCTTGATAAAGGCTTGTACCGCTATATATTTTCCTCTCAGGACTGCCTTTGCTGTGTCCCACAGATTTTGAACCATTGTATTTTCATTTTCAATTTTTTCCATGAATTTTTTCAATTCTTCCTTAATTTCCCAGTTGACCCATTCATTCTTTAGAAGGATGATGTTTAGTCTCCATGTATTTGGGTTTTTCCCAAATTTCTTCTTGTGATTGAGTTCTAGCTTCAGAGCATTGTGGTCTGAAAATATGCAGGGAGTGGTCCCAATCTTTTGATACCAGTTGAGACCCGATTTATGACCCAGAATGTGATCTATTCTGGAGAATGTTCCATGTGCACTAGAGAAGAATATGTATTCTATTGCTTTGGGATGAAATGTTCTGAATATATCTGTGATGTCCATCTGGTCCAGTGGGTCCTTTAAGGCCTTTATTTCCTTGTTGATCCTTTGCTTAGATGATCTGTCCCATTTCAGTGAGGGGAGTGTTAAAGTCCCCTACTATTATTGTATTATTGTTGATGTGTTTCTTTGATTTTGTTATTAATTGGTTTATATATTTGGCTGCTCCCATATTAGGGGCATGGGATATTTAAATTTGTTAAATCTTCTTATTGTACAGATCCTTTGAGTATGATATAGTGCCCTTCTTCATATCTTACTATAGTCATTGGCTTAAAATCTAATTGATCTGATATAAGGATTGCCACCCCAGCTTTCTTCTGATGTCCATTAGCATGGTAAATTGTTTTCCACCCCCTCACATTATATCTGGAGGTGTCTTTGCATCTAAAATGAGTTTCTTGTAGGCAGCATATTGATGGGTTTTGTTTTTTTATCCATTCTGATACCCTGTGTCTTTTGAGTGGGGCATTTAGCCCATTATCATTCAGAGTAACTATTGAGAGATATGAATTTAGTGCCATTGTATTGCCTGTAAGGTGACTTTTACTGTATATTGTCTCTGTTCCTTTCTGATCTACTATTTTTAGGCTCTTTTCTTAGAGAACCTCTTTCAGTATTTCCTGTAGAGCTGGTTTGGTGTTTGCAAATTCTTTCAGTTTTTGTTTGTCCTGGAAGCTTTTGATCTCTCCTTCTATTTTCAATGATAGCCTAGCTGGATATAGTATTCTTGGCTGCATGTTTTTCTCATTTAGTGCTCTGAATATATCATGCCAGTTCTTTCTGGTCTGCCAGGTCTCTGTGGATAAGTCTGCTGCCAATCTAATATTTTTACCATTGTATGTTACAGACTTCTTTTCCCGGGCTGCTTTCAGGATTTTCTCTTTGTTGCTAAGACTT
>PISX010021557.1:0-33421 GCA_004024625.1 Mellivora capensis
TTTATCTCTTCAAGAAGTTGTTATAAATGTTAGACACTTAAAAGGGGGAGGAGATAAGTATGCTGATATGTTTTTCTCATATTACATTCAGAATCAATATGTGCCAAACACTTCAATTTCGTTAGTTATGAACCAAAAATTCAGATGTTTTTCCTAGATGGTGCAGTTTTCATAACAACAGACACTGCTAATCTACAGTAAATTTTAGCTTTGCTTTAAAGATTATGTGAGGAGAGTAAAACCTTTACATTGTAAATATTTCAAGCTGTTCTTTTTAACCTATTAATCACCACTTTCTGAATGAGCATTTAATATGCTACAACCTAAACAAACATTTGCTCTCCTATTTAGCTGGCTCTGTGAAGAACGTTATACCACCCAGCCTTCTCCATCATTAATATTCCCTTCCTGACTTGCCCATTGCAAAGTCTAATTGAAATTCACAAAGATAAAAAGCATGCCATTTAAAACCTTGCAACTAGGGAATCTAAACATCTACTTGGTGTGAACATTTTAACTCCTCCTGTAATTTCCTATTTTCCATTTCTATGAATCAATCTTCATTAAGATCTCTATCACTTTGCCTTTTCTATTACTACTAAATTGATTATATTTTGATCATGGAAGTTGAACAGCTCATGGTTTCTTCCCAACCTTAACTCTATGCTCCACAAAATTTCTCTTTTATGAATGTCACAATTTTTGTAAATATCCTCATAGATTATTTTCATATTTACCAGTGTAGTTTCTTTTTTCTGGATTTTCATGCTGAATTATAGATTTTAGTTTGGTTTGTTTTATCTCAAAATTCGTATCTATTTGAATGATTTATTCTAAAAAAAAATTAGGCTTTCCCATTAGCACCTTAATATAAATTTGTAATCTCATTGTCATATGACCCATTTACCTGGAAGTTCACAAAATTCAAGCTATGTGGGATGATTTTCACCATTTTTTTTTTAAACTGTATGTTAGAACCATCTATCGATTTGGGTATGAACTTACTTGAGACAGACTTCAGTAAAAACTAGATTCCAGAAATTCATTATAAACCATAATTTTTAATTCTTCCCCACAAAATGTTTTGCAGTGTTACTGAAGTTGGTATCTGTGATCTGACTTTAAAGCACATTAAAGGAGATGGAAATCAGAAATGCTTATTGCAGGCAGTGAACCCCTACTTCAGTTGCTGTATCTATACTGATACTTCACTGCGTTGCTAGTCCAGGCAAATATCTTCGAGGATCGTCCAGCTTTCACAAATATCCAACAGATCCAGTCTGATTTCTTTCTTCTCTCTCTGTGTTGGAGCACAGTGCACTGCCTGTGATTTGAGAGCCAGCCTGGGTAGGTCGTGACTAAGCTCTTCCTACCCACTCCTTTTGGAGCATGTCCTAAGGCAACCAATCCTGTAGACAAATTGATAACTAATTGGTTGCCAGTAAATCTAAATTTGTTTCTGCCCAGGCTAGGGCAGTGCAAAGCCTTCTGTCTGAATTTGTTTGCATTATTCTCGCACAAATGGGATTGGGAGGTGGGGGGTCACTTATAAATTCCTTATCCTTAACACCCTAGTCTCTAAGAAGATTTCCACATGAGGAACAAGAATAAAAGAAAGACAAGGAATTGGGGGGATCTTGGTTTCGTCTGACTTTTCTTTCCTGATATTTTGCAATAGTGCCTGTTTTAAAAATTCATTATAAAACTGTGTTTTTGAACAGATATTTTGGAGAACTTCCCTTTTTAGGGCCCAGACATATAGACTTATTACTATTGTTTTAGGGAACTATTACTCTATATGCCCTAGGGGACCTCTTAAATCCTAAAGTTCTATAGGCAATATGTGTGTAATATACATTATATATGTGTAATATACCTTATATATATTATATACATACATACATGCATACAGATATACAATATTTATCTGTAGATAGATATCTGAACTAATAAAAATAAGCATAAGGATTTTAATGAGAAGAGCATTTATATAATGCATCTCTACAAAATGCATTTAGCCTCACTAACATAATTTAATTATAGTGATTTTTATACACTTCGAAGAGAAGTACAAGAATTCAACAAGAATAGCCTCTCGATGTATTTATAAATTTTTAAATTTTGCATGTATTCTATATAATAAATTTATATACACTTTAACTGCACCTTCCCATCTGAGTCATCCATTCAAATGAGAATATGAATTTGTGAAAAATTAAGAACTAAAGCATAAATTTTCCTGTTTTCACAGAATTAAATAGTATCCTATACTTTTCCCCAGAATGCTTTACTAATTTCAAAGCTTACTTGGAGTGTAAGTCTGTTCTCATATATTCACCACATTATCATTAAAGACAAAACAAAAACTAGAAAAAGTACCCATTTGGTCAAAACCGTGGGTTGGTCAAGCTCCATTTTACCCTGGGAGTTGAGTTTAGATGGATGGTTCTAATATGTCCTCTAGGCTCCAAGCTTCTCAAAGAAGAAACAGCTGGAAAGTGGGAGTAACCAGCCTTATAAACAAATAATTCCAAAACTACTCTGTTACATTAATGTATTTAGGTCACATTTCATTAGAACTAAATATATCATGTACACTAGCTTGGATGAACTATGCACATTACCTTCTTCAAACAGAGTATCTCTGTTTATAAAGTAATTTTGCAAATCCTTATCTAACTTGCAAATCAAATTTATCATGCATTCAGGATATCCTAGTGGTTTCTGAGATTTTAAAGACTACTTACACCAAACATTTATAAAGAGTAATTTGTAAGGAAACTCTTCTGCCTTCTTTTCATGAAATTATAGAGAAAATTTATTTTCAAGTTTTGAACTACTTCCTAAAACAAAGATAACATTCCAGTAATTCAAAAAAATATATACTGTGCATTTCATGAAGCTACGTGATTGGCAGCTTTTGCCTGGGAGGTGTGTTTTGTAAATAATACTCATAGTAATGGAAATTATAAAAAATAAACCTGTAATGTCTTCATCTGTATAACAAAATAGATCCCATTCCACATATTTTGCGTGTATTAATTTACTTAATCTTAATCCTGACTTAATCTTCACAAGTCAGGATTAGGTTTTTATTGTTCCCATTTCATTGGTGAGAAATTTGAGGCACCGAAAGCTTAATCTGGCTCAAGGTCTTACTGATAGAGCCAGGAGTAAGAGCCCAGCAACATGGCTCTGTAGTCTCCATGTTTAATTACTATACTGTATTGCCTCTATGTTACTCTATGACAGCCAAACTTCTAACTTCTTATGTGCAGTCTCACCACTGAAGCTTTGGATGAGATATTTAACTGTTAACATGTTAATGTTATGAAGGTAGTGTATATCTGTGAATAACAGCCATATATATTCATTCAACAAGTCTTACTGAGTGTGTGCAAATTACAAGACACTCTGTTAGGTAGCACTCTGATATAACGGTGATTAAGACATGGTCCCTACCCTCAGAAAGCATGAAGTAGGGGCGCCTGGGTGGCTCAGTGGGTTACGCCTCTGCCTTCGGCTCAAGTCATGATCCCAGGGTCCTGGGATCGAGCCCCTCATTGGGCTCTCTGGTAAGCAGGGAGCCTGCTTCCCTTCCTCTCTCTCTGCCTGCCTCTCTGCCTACTTGTGATCTCTGTCAAATAAATAAATAAAATCTTAAAAAAAAAAAAGGCATGAAGTATCATATGTTGTTAATTACAAACAAATTAATAACCAAAGCTTATACATGCACTCTAAAAACTTTTGAATGTTTCCAAAACAATACTACCTTTACTAAGTAGTAACATGCAGCTTAAGAATAAGAATGCAACACAGGGAGCTTTACATTTAATTAACGATTTATAAATCTAGTTGTTCCCATATAACAATTAATAAATGGATTATTATTAAGAACATAAGTAAGCACTTTCTATGACACAAAACCCACTTAAGAACTCCCAGGACCAGGAAAAGTTTATGTCTAGAATGAAAAAATTTCCAGTTCATATGGATACTTTCGGAATAACAACACCTCACCAGGTAAAATTACACAGAGGAAGTCAATAACAATAACAACAACAAAATCAGAATAGAGGGAATCCAGGCCCTAATCTGGGCCCATCTACATACATTTCAAGTGGGCTAAGAGTGATCCTAAATGAAGAATTATTTCAATATCATTATTTTTAGCATCAAAACTGTTCTATCATGAGAGGAAGAGAGAATATATGTATTGTGAAGAAATAAATGAAAAATACAATCAGGCTATGAGTATTTCGTGGTCAGTCAAAGAAACATGAAAGAGAAAATAGAAACCAATTATTTCTAAGAAAAAATGAATAATGCCAAATTAATTATGGATATCAAATGATTTTTAAATAGTAATATGTAGATCATTTCTCCTTGCTAGAGACCTCTTTATATTTGCCAAAAGAACTTGCTCTTAGATGCACAATAAATAATTGCTGATTTCTTCATAGAGTTAAGCACTTTGGAATACAAATTGGGAGCCTTGGTACCAGAGTTAAAAATGGCATGACCTTGGGCCATCTTGGCTATAATATCTACTGGAAAGTCTCAAAGCTCTCTGTGTCTAACAGCTCACTGTGTATTCCCAGTAGAATTTTTTTTTTTTTCCTCAGAAAGTAACTCCTCTAATGTTCTCTGTCTTACCACCATCCCTCCACCAAAATCCTGAAAACTGGGAATCATGCCAGACTCTTCTTCTCAACACACACACACATAAACCACCACCACCACCAACAACAACAACAACACAACACATTTGGTGTTGCAGAGAAAACACCCCTTATCTATCCATTGTCTCTGATCCATTCTCTCCATTACCAATTCCATGCCTTAGCTCTATCCTCACTTGGACTAACTGCATTACCAATAGACAGTAGCCTACTAAATAGTTTCTCTGCCTCCAATCTCTGCATTCTCCAGTTTGTTTTCCACAGAACCAACATGAGTATCCCCAAACCAATTCAATAGTGTCATTCAATCATCCAAAATCCTCTCTTGATAAAAGCACAGGGTGTGGACTTTTTTGCATATCACCATTGACCACTATTTTTATCTCCAGCCCCAACTCTGCTCTTTCCACACACATTTTTTTTAAGAGAGGGAGAGAGAGGAGCAGGGAGGGCCAGAGGGAGAGAGAGAAAGAATCTTAAGCAGGCTCCATGCCCTGTGTGGAGCCCAACACGAGGCTCCATCTCACAACCCTGAGATCATGACCAAACTCAAGAGTCAGACGCTTAACCAACTGAGCCACCTCTCTTTCCACACATGTGTCACATATGTGCATATGCATGTACACACATACACCTTCCATTATCAGCTGTAATGTCTCAACACCGTCCTGTCCTCTTTGCTCCCTACAAATGAAATTGTTTGTTTCTCTCAACAACCAAATATTTCACGCCTCTATGCTTTTGTTTCTTATTGTCCCCTTCAACTGGAATGCCACTTTCCTACTGTTCACCTGGCAACACTTCAAGCCTCAGCCCTATAAACTATTTCTTACCCTTCCAGATAAAATTGTCCACACCATCTTTTGTACTCCTGGTGAACATAGCACGGGCAAGTAACACGAACCCCAAAGACTATCCAGTTAAATTTATTCACTAACTTTTCTATCTTACCCTATTAGCCTGTGAGCCCTTTAAAAGCAATGAGCCTCATCTTAATCATCTTTTCCTACTAAGTGTCTAGCACAGAACCAGGCATTTATAATCTCAAGAAATTCTTGAGGAATGAATGAAATAAAGAAACACTGCATGAACAACCTAATGAATAAATCCGAGAACACATGAGTGTCTGTGCCTTTATATGTACATGAGAACCACACTACTTTCTTTCTTCCAAGGAAATGAGATGCAATAGAAAATAGCAGTTGGAGTTAAGCACTTGGACACTCATGCTAAACACAGGTTCAAATCCTAGTTCTACTACATACTTGCTATGCAACTTTAGATTCATTCTTTAGCTTTGCTATGCCTCATTTTCTTGCCTACAGAGTAGGTGTAACTACAAATCTACCTCACATGGTCTTTGTGAATACTCTGTGAATTGATATTTGTACACGGGATGACACCTGGATCATAGACAATACCTCCCAGTGTTGGCTGGTATTACTGAAGTATTTGAAAGTTGTTAGGTCACTGCCTCGACATTTAGTAGCTGAGATGAGTTGCACTCCTTGCCATTAAATTTACTGAATTTTTTTACTCATCTTGTTCTGTATGTTCCCATCCACTCTTTCCTACTAACATTCATGTTCCCACCTTTGCAGAACAATCAGTCGAAGAGTCGACAAATACCCACATTCTCTTATAGTGTCTTTTTTTTTTTTTTTCAGGAATACATTGTTTCCTTCCTTCTCTCTCTCTCTCTCTCTCTCTCTCTCTTTCTCTCTCTCTCTTTCCCATGCTCTTTTTTTTCTCCCTGCCCTCTTTTTTAGTATAACATGCCCTTCTTTTTATTCTATCTTGGACTGTGTTCTCACCATTTATTAGTTCTCTATTGTTCCCTTTTCCTTATCTCTTTTTCAATAATCTTTATATACAGCATAAATCTGCATTTGTCTGTACACTTCTTTTGTCAAATGGGAGAAGGGGTGTTAAAGTAGACGTGGAAAAGAAAATGTCTATTTAGACATAGAAATGTGAGTGTCAACATTGCAAAGGCCTGGGCATCCCTGCCTGTGTTTCTGTGTGTAGGTCTCTGTATAAATCATGCTATCAAATCCACTCAAGTGTATTTTATTGATTCATTATATGAATTGAATGGCAAAGTCAAATGACTTTCTCCTTTGAATTGGCTACTGGTTTGCCTGCGACAAAGAAATTGTTATACTTTGAATCTTCTGTTTAGAAGAGATCCACATCTCTAATATGCAGAGAGCCAAAGTCAGTAATCCCCACTGAAGCTTCCAGCTATCTTGATAGTCAACCCTAGATTAAGAACTGGTTACAAGTTGTTCTTCCTTTTTTTTTTCCTGTGTGTGACTTCCAGGTATCCAGTATCCTTATGCTCCTCAGTTGGAGACAAGAAATAAGGGAAGTCTTTGCATTATGAGTTAGGAGGTAACAAATTATCTTTCAAGTCTGTTTTTTTTTCCTTGTTTTCTTTTGTTTTCTTTTTGGAAGAGAGACATTTTCAAAGAGACTTATGACAGACATTAGTGCCATCCAGCAAATATTGCCAGTTTCCAGCCTAGATGTGTGAATAGATTGAATTTCCTTACTCTCCTTGAAATTACAGGTGACCGTGAAACTTGCTCTGGTCAATGAAAGGTGAGCAAAAGAAAATAGGCCATTTCTAAATGGGGGCTGGAGGAGCCAGTGTCAGGCTCACCATCCTGCCTCCTTCCCCATTGTCTGCTTTGTGGCCAGTGAAAACCTCAAATGGTGATCACTCAGTGGGACCTTGAGTGAGGACAATGAAGATCAGAGCTCCCAGCTGACCTGTACTGAACATACAGCATGAACTAGAAATAAATATTTGTCTTAAGTCTCTAAAATTTGGGGTGGTATTTAATCACAAAATAACTTGGCCTATTTTGACTCCTGAAGGATGAAAAATGAAATTTTGTTGTGTCTTTTTAATATCAACTCTGGAATGATGAAGTGGCACAGAAAATATTTTCTGGCAGAGGAGACTTTTATTCATTTGTTTGTTTTTTATTTTTTTATTTTATTAAAATTTAAAGTATTATTTGCCCCACGGGTACAGGTGTGTGAATCATCAGTCTTACAGAATTCACAGCACTCACCATAGCACATACGCTCCCCAATGTCCATCACCCAGACACTCTATCCCTCTGACCTCCCTCCCCTCCAGCAACCCTCAGTTTCTTTCCTGAGACTTAGAGTCTCTTATGGTTTGTCTCCCTCTCTGGTTTCATCTTGTTTCATTTTTTCCTCCCTTCCCCCGTGATCCTCTGTCTTATTTCTCAAGTTCCTCATATCAGTGATATCATATGATACTTGTCTTTCTCTGATTGACTTATTTGTCTTAGCATAATACCCTCTAGTTCCATCCACATCACTGGTATTGGGAAAATTGGACAGCCACATGCAGAAGAATGAAACTGGACCATTTCCTTATACCACACACAAAAATAGACTCAAAGTGGATGAGATACCTCAGTGTGAGATAGGAATCCATCAAAATCCTTGAGGAGAACACAGGAAGCAACCTCTTTGACCTCAGCAGCAGCAACTTCTTCCTAGAAACATTGTCAAAGGCAAGGGAAGCAAGGGCACATATGAAGTATTGGGACTTCATCAAGATCAAAAACTTTGCACATCAAAGGAAACAGACAACAAAACCAAAAGACAACCAACAGAATGGGAGAAGGTATTTGCAAATGACATATCAGATAAAGGTCTAGTATCCAAAAACTATAAAGAACTTATCAAACTCAACACCCAAAGAACAAATAATCCAATCAAGAAATGGGAAGAAGACATGAACAGACAATTCTGCAAAGACATCCAAATGGTCAACAAACACATGAAAAAGTGCTCAACATCATTCGGCATCAGGGAAATACAAATCAAAACCACAGTGAGATATCACCTCACATCAATCAGAATGGCTAAAATTGACCAGTCAGGAAACGACAGGTGTTGGCGAGGATGCAGAGAAAGGGGAACCCTCCTACACTGTTGGTGGGAATGCAAGCTGGTGCAGTCACTGTGGAAAACAGTATGGAGGTTCCTAAAAAAGTTGAAAATAGAGCTACCCTATGACCCAGCAATTGAACTACTGGGTATTTACCCTAAAGATACAAATGTAGTGATCTGAAGGGACACGTGCACCTGAATGTTTATAGCAGCAATGTCCACATTAGCCAAGCTATGGAAAGAGCCTAGATGTCCACCCAACAGATGAACGGATAAAGAAGATGTGAGATAGATATATATATAGATCTATATATATAGATCTATATATATATGTGGAGACTTTCTTAAAGATCTTGAAATCACAGCATTTATAGTTGCTTGTCTAAGTCTGAACAAATCGGTCTTTGGTAATATCTGTGCTTTGTGTCCATCTCTTAATGGCCCTTTGTTGTTGTTGTTGTTGTTTTTCTACACCTGAGCATCCAGAGAGATTGAGACAACAACTGACAAACAGATCTGAATCTCTACCTCATTCTTCCCTATTGAGGTCAGACATTGAAAGTAGTGGTAATGGGGGTAGGTAGGGTAGAAGATGAAATGATATTCATTGACTTCCAAAAGGAACTCTCATTGCCAAAACATCCAATAGGTCCCAAAAATAAAATGGAAAATGATAAAAAGAGAAGGGGTGAGGAAAAAGGCCTAAACTGGATAGCAAGTGCTAGATGCTAAAGTTGAAGAGAGATGAGTAGTAAGAAGATTGGTTCTGAATAGAAATTGTTAGGGATCTTTCTGCCTATGTCCATGACATAAAGAAAAAATAAAAGAAATCAACTCTGATCTAAATATAGAGTTTGAAAATTTTAAAGCCATTTCCAGATATTTCCAACAAGGCAGAAAAGGCCAGTTTAGTCATGGATTTTAATGTGAATTATGTTGTCATTACACAAGTCACTGGAACAAAAACTTCTAGGTTCAAACTGCTTTCAGCTAGTCAGTCAACATCATTCAAATACTAACCATTGCAACAATTTAACATTCAAATTTACGAGAAGAAAAATATGTAAGTTTTAATAAGCTCTCAAGGGACCAGAAATTATGATTTTCTCTCTTTTTATCCCTTATCAGGTTTCTCATATTGTAAGCACTCAATAAATGTTAATTGAAGGAAGAATAAATGAGTGAATAAATAAGAGTAAATTAATAAATTAATGCAAGGATATGTCATAGAGCTCATAAATGTTGTTCATGGTAGCTCATCTTTCTCCCCTTATACATTTTGACCTTTCTAGCCTGTCCTCCATGCAGTGGTCTCAGTGATGTTTCCAAAGTACAGATCTGTTCATGTCATTGCATAACTTAAAATCCTTTAGATATTTCCTATTTCTCATAAGGTTAAGACCAAGAGCCTTATCATGAACATAGTCCTGGATGACTTGACTCCTGCCTGGCCTTGAACCACTGTTTCCCTAGCTCCATGAACAGCAGCCTTTCAATTCCTGGAATGTGCCTGAACTCCTACTGTCATTTCTCTTCCTGCCATAAGGCATTGCAGCACATGTTCTCTCTGCTGGAAAGCTCCTCCCCCCTCTATACACCTGTTCAGCCTTCATATAAAAAATTAGGAAGCACTCCCTCAATGAGACTCCTTGATATAGCCCCTACCCACAGTCTCTATTAGATTCCTTTATTAAATAAGCTTTCTCCTGGAGAACTTGTCTCAGGTTTTGTTTTTTTTTTAATCATTATGTGTGATTATTTGACTAACATCTATTACCCAACTATGTTATACGTTCCAGGAGTTCAGAGACGATGCTTATTTTTACTTAGCATTGTATCTCCTGCAATTAGTACATTGCCTGCCTTAGAGTGAGCTCTCAATAAATAGCTGTTGGGGGGAAAAATGAAGGAACAAATAAATGTATAACCAACACAGGATTAGATGTATAATGTCACTCTCAAAACTAGCATCTCGTATCTCTAAAAATAAATACTGCAGTTCGGTAACTTAGATTGTTTCCACATTCATAGAATCTATGGAGAAACAATGGCTGAAGACCATGTCATGAGAAATGAGAAGAGGGCACACTTTGTTGATACCGAGAGGGTGGGAGGCATTCCAATCAAGGTAGACCAGCAAAAGGAAGTGATAAGAAAGATAACCATGTGGTAGTAACAAAGGTCAATGGGATCTTGACTTCAGAGGAAAAGACCAGATACATGTAATTTCCAGTGTTCAAGAATTGAACATTCTAATAAATCTTGCCTTAGTATTATCTGCTTTGGGTGAGGTGATCTATCCTTACTTAGCTAGACTGCCAGCTAATTAGCAGCCTCTTATGAACCATGTGGATGCAAGTTCAAGCAATATTCACTAAGATCTTTGTTGTGAAGGTATTGTAATAGATGAACTATAAGATGCCTTTTATTAGCTATGTATTCTTATTTTATAAAAATTCTCCTTATCTAATTTCCCCAGGAATTTTATTACAAATGGTAATTATCCTTTTGTATCAATTTTTACTAAATCCAAACCACTTGAGTCAAATGAACTGTTCATCTGTCCTATATCCTTATCATTCCAAGTTTATGTTCAGAGAAATGTATTTTACCCACCAGAAATATATAACTAACTGAAAATTTGCACATTTGTATGTACATATATTTATAGCATGATCCGAACTAGTCAATTAAGACTCAGGAGTTAGTAAATAGCTGTTGCACAAATCTGTTCTACCACCTGCTTTTGTACATGAAAGTTTATTGGGTCATAGCCATGCACATTCATTTATATATTTTGCTCTTCTGTGCTACAGTGACAGAACCGAGTAGTTGTGACACAGTCTGTGTAGCCCACAAAGCCCAAAGCATTCCTCCCTGATCTTTTAAGACCAAAAGCTTAACAATCTCTGAACTAAGTAAGAGAGTATGAGAGT
Organism: Mellivora capensis; assembly: GCA_004024625.1. Taxonomy (NCBI): domain Eukaryota; kingdom Metazoa; phylum Chordata; class Mammalia; order Carnivora; family Mustelidae; genus Mellivora; species Mellivora capensis. The sequence goes on from PISX010021557.1 coordinate 11,558, forward strand.
TTCACATTAAATTCCATAACAAGATGGTTCTTTTTTTTTAAGATTTTATTTATTTATTTGACAGACAGAGATCACAAGTAGGCAGAGAAGCAGGCAGAGAGAGGAGAAAGCAGGCTCCCTGTGGAGCAGAGAGCCTGATGCGGGGCTCGATCCTGGGATCAGGACCTGAGCCGAAGGCAGAGGCTTTAACCCACTGAGCCACCCAGGTGCCCCAACAAGATGGTTCTTTTATACCTTCCTTCAACAATTACTATTTGGAAGGCTCCTTTCAAGCTCCTGTGGAAATATTGTTCAATTAGTATCCAAAAAATGACTTAGGGACAAATAATTACCGTTGTTTTTCCAAAAGAAAAATTTAAAATATTTGTACATACAATTTATAAAATATAAAGCCAACTATGGTCGGCCTTATTTTAAATTAAAAAACAAAACAATATAAAACAGGTTCACCACCTCTTCAAAAAATAGTTTTGTGAAAGAACGTGTGATTTGTACCAAAAACTAAAGTAAAAGGTATATCCTCCATATAGATGTATGCCCTTCCCTTGTGCTCTCATACATATCATCTTCTGCTCAAATCATCACACCATATTGCCAAAATATGTTCACCCATCTCCCCAGGTGGAATGTGAACTCTGTAAGGACAGAAGCTAATGATTTATTTCTGTGTCCCCTTCTGTATAGTGCAGTAGTAACTTCTCAATAAAAAGTTGTTGAAAGAATGGATAAATGGATATATGGATAGATGGCTAGGTCAAATAAACATTGATATTCTGCATGACTATACAAGCCATCTGTCAGAAGATGCTGAAACAAGTTAGCTTGACAGGTGAAAAAATATGTTCTGTGCAGATAAACTTCTTTCTACTTGATAATTCTATAAATACTCACATTGATGGCACCTGTCCATTGTTAACCTATACTCAGTGTAGGAATTCCATGGTGTTTTAGTGCAGTTTGTCTTTTGTCACAGGATTATCCTAAAACATTTCTACTTATTTTACTTACAAAATGCAATAAACTAAGCAATAAAAATTCACAGTCATTGAAGTTTTATCAAAGTATATGAAAGCAGAGATAAAAAAATTAAATTAAACAAGAGCAGATTGAATTCTTTATTCTGGTATCATTTCCTGCCAATTGTCAAGCAATTGATTCTTTTCAAAATCAAATTCTAACATGTTGGTCTCTCTACAATGAATGTGAACTCTTGGGCTTTGACTTTTCTACTTTTATCTGGTAGAAGTGATGGATATCTAAATAAAACAGGAAGTGGCTATGGAAAGAGTGACAGATTTCCTTCAAATATACAGTAGGAACACTGAATGGTTACATGTAAATATTAGTGTAATGACTTAACTATTCTTTTTTTTTTTTTAATTTATTTGACAGACAGAGATCACAAGTAGGCAGAGAAGCAGGCAGAGAGAGAGAGACGGAAGCAGGCTTCCCATTGAGCAGAGAGCCCGATGAGGGGCTCGATCCCAGGACCCTGAGCAGAAGGCCTGAGCAGAAGGCCTTCATGACCATGAGCAGAAGGCAGAAGCTTTAACCCACTGAGCCACCCCAGCGCCCCTGACTTAACTACTCTTAACACTAGGAAAATATTTGGGGGAAGAAGCAAGGAGATGCTATTTTGTTCCTAGAAAAATTTTGTAAGTCCTTTAACTGCTCCCAAAGGTGGATCCCACCCCAGGCTCTGAAAAGAACTAGAGCTAAATAATATAGAATGTCCTGGAGCCAGAATTTGATAACAAGACCTCTCAAGTCAGCCTTCTTAGGGTTCCATTCTGATCTGTCCTTTTATTTTTTTTAATTTAAATTCAATTAGGCACATATAGTACATCATCAGTTTTTGATGTAGTGTCCAATGATGGATTAGTTGGGTATAACACCCAGTGTTCATCACATCATGTGCCCTCCTCATTTGTCCTTACAATTGTAGTAAGTAATAGAGTTCTTTGGTTGAGACTAATTCCCAACCAATACTTGGTTCTAATAAATTGGATCCCACTATTATTTCACACTTGACTCCTGCTTGGCTCCCTCTTTAATATCTCTTCTCTTTAAAGAATCAGTTACTATTTTGTCTTTCCTAGTCCTCTGGGGACCTTATATCACAATTTTGAGCTCTGTGTCCCCCTAGCTCCGTACTTGTCTTTAATTTCTTCCTTTGCCTTATCTTTGGGTTTTATCTAACAATGAAAAAGGGTCTGGCCCATGAAATAGCACAATCCTAGAAAAGGCTAACAAAGCCTAATGGATAAAGAAGAACACTGACTTGAGAGAATTTATAGGCTCAAGTGTTACGAGATCTTAAATGCCTTCCATGCCTATTCTACTATCCAGTCCTACCTGGAGTATGTCTGATCTACAAAGCTGAATAACTTCAATATTCCATCGACTTTATTTATTAAGTCATCTAAGACATTACTGAAGAATCCTCTCAGCACCACCATCCCACCAACTAGTTTGCTTGTTGTATTTTCTGGATGTAATTAACTTTAAATAATTCAGTGTAAGTACTATGACATATATGTATGGACAAATTAAATTTAACTAACACTCTAGAGAGTGTTAATTAGACTAAGAAGTGTCTCACTGTCAATCAGCCCCTTTGGGTTAATTAATTTACATTGGACCTATAGAAGATAACCTTTTCTTGGAGATAGTAATGCAATTGGAGATATGTGAAAAGTAAAGAGGAGTTTAAAATCCTTGCAGGACGGAAGTATGAGAAGACGACGCTCAACAATATAACCAATGCCCTGAAAGCAACATCCATCTCTAGGACCTTTCATCTGGAGACAATTTGCCACTCTTCCCAGTCACACACCCTGCAGAACCTGCCATTACCACCCCACATGCCTCCCTCAGAGTGAGTGTTTCTCAGGGATGAGGCTCATCTGTGAACCTGAGGGCAAAAGAACAAACCTGTCTTAATTAAGCTTAAAAAGTTGTGTTATTATGCCTGCTTGTTAATAAATGTCTTCTATTTGGCAGATTTTGGCTTAAGATGTGTTTTCACGGTGATTTAACGTCTGCTAGAGAGGTTGCAGGGTGGGCATTGCCTGGAAGCAAAGGTGGTTACTGATGTTTACCAAGAAAAACTGACATTCACTAAAGGACCGAATTGGTTTTGGCACACTTGAGTAATTTGGAACCGTTCAAAGGAACTGTAGAGTTTGAAAATGAGAAAACAAGGAGTGAGCAGCTGGTGTTTAAGAAAATGTTGCCAGGGCTTTTTAGTTGGCATAGGGCTAAAGGTAGCAATAGTGACACAAGTTGGCTGGAGTGGGTGCAGAAAGGGAAGACTTATTCACATCTGAGTCTAGGCTCTTAAACTTGGACAGGGTCTCCCCAGGAAAAGAAACTTAGCACATATATAGGAGAGTTTGGGGCAGAAAAGTTGTTTTATTTCTAGAACACTTGCAGATAATATGGAAAGAAACTCTTGAACATGGTTGTTGGTACACAAGCCAGAGCCAAAGATATTTTAAGCTTTAGTGTATTTCCCCAAAGAAGGCTCACCATGGCACATGCTAGCATGAGTAGGATTGAAGCTGAAAGATGACAGATATATAGCCACAGACCAGAGCTTCAGAAAGATGAAAAGTTAGCAAGTCTAAGCTACTGGCCAAGAAATCATTAGATACTATTAGATTCTCTATTTGGGGGAGGGCATGATTAATGAGTTGATAATCAGGATTGGGAATATTAGAACAGTGCAGGAACAGGAAACCAAGCAGAGTCTTATACCATCTGACCTTGGGAAGGTCTACATTATCCCCACGTGCAGATTGACATTTACATGAGTCTGTTCAGAAAAGATTGATGTTCAAGTGCCTCATTCCCTTCACTCTCCATCATCTCTTTACCAAAAAGCAGCAAATAAAATTAGGAATGTTTCTGTTTTTTTCTATTTGATTGAAACTCTGGCTTTCATCACTTGCTGCTTAGGAAAGAAAGATACTATGACTTTATTTTCATCAATTACTTTTCATAAAAATTCTACCATACTTCCTATGGTAGAAGTAGGGTTTATACACAATCCTTTTTTAAGTTAAAACAAATTATCTCTAGTCATTTTTTAAAGATTTCATTTATTTGATAGAGAGAGAGACAGAGAGAGAGGAACACAAGCAGAGGGAGTGGGAGAGGGAGAAGCAGGCTTCCTACTGAGCAGGGAGCCTGATGCAAGGGTGTGGGGAGCGGTGGTCTCCATCCCAGGACCCTGGGAACATGACCTGAGCCGAAGGCAGACACTTAACTGACTGAGCCACCCAGGCACCCTAGCTGTTGGTTATCTTTATAAAGAACTTTTCTAATTGAATTTGCCAAACCTGTCCATCAGCTTATCCCAGTAGCAATGTTCTAAGCAGTGTTAAAAGAAAGAGAGAAATAGAAATAGATAAAGAGAGATGGGGCTCCTCAACCATTTTTCTGTGGAGACACACTTCTCCATTTTTGGTTAAACAACACTAATTCACATTTATTGACTGTACATGACACTGTACGAAGAACCTTATATATAGGATCTCACCAGTTTCTCCTAACAGCCCTTCCAGCTCTTAGCTCTGCTTTAAAGATTAGGAGAATAAGGTACAACCTGGTTAAATTATTCTAAGTCATTCAACTGGGTTCACTATTATAGATTCATTGCTGTGATATTCAATTGTTTCTTTCTGATTTTAAGAGAAATTAAAAGTAAAATATTTTGTGAGTCTCTGAGGTGCCAGGGTGGCACAGTAGGTTAAGTGACCAGCTCTTGGTTCTGGCTCAGGTCAGGATCTCAGAGTCCTGAGCTCAAGCCCTGCATAAGGCTCTGCCCTCAGTGTGCAGTCTCCTTAAGACTCTTTCTCCCTGGGGCATCTGGGTGGCTCAGTGGGTTAAAGCCTCTGCCTTTGTCTTGGGTCATGACCCCAGGGTCCTCTGATTCAGCCCCACATCGGGCTCTCTGCTAGGCGGGGAGCCTGCTTCCCCCTCTCTCTCTGCCTGCTTGTGATCTCTGTCTGTCAAATAAATAAATAAAATCTTTAAAAAAAAAGAAGACTCTTCCTCTTCTGCCACTCCCTCTTGCACTCTCTGTCATCTTCTCTCTCAAATTAATAAATAAATCTCTAAAAAAAGATTTTGTGAGTCTCTAAACAAAACAAAGCTAAACAAACCCATTGGACCACGTACCATGCCTACTATGTCTAAGAGTTATACTGGCCATACAGATGCAAGAGTCTACCTTAATGCCTAGGAAGTGAATTCAGACACGCTGTTCCCCCACTTAATTCTCTCATTCTGACCATCAAATCACCAGTCTCAAATTTTTTCCTCACTTCTCCCAAATTAAAATAATAATAATAATAATAATAATAATGTAACAACCTTATCTGTCTGAATTATATGAGTTAGTAGAACTCCGATTTCTTTGCTTCCACTATATAAAGCTCCAGAATTAATTCAGGAATTTACCAAGAAAGTTGTCACAGTGTTTGCAATGCTGCAAAGTGAAAGGAAATGTTTTGTTCCTAATCATTTGAACCCTTAAAGCCATAAAGAACAAAGATGCCTAACCTATCTTTATCATTCATTTCTGTATTATTGAACCAAAACTGCCTGCAGGTGCATGTGGCTATTTAAAGGGAATTGTAAATCGCTTTCATATCTTACTAATGTAGTGAGGATGTATAAATAGTTGCACATGGCAGATAATTAGTTTATGCCAACACATTATTGTGCTTACGAGCATCTGGATATCAACTACTTGGCAAAGGAGCCAAAGGAAGTTATTGCTAACAAAATAAGTCATTTGCAAAATGCTGAGTGGCGAATATTTAAGCGACAAAAGGAATTTTTTAAGCTTATGCTAATGTATAAGATTTAAGTTAACAAAATTCAGAGAAAGTAGCTTGACAATTAAGTAATGGTTGTGCATAATGTTAATGTTTCTTGAAACCAGTTTTGTTTTCCTTTCATTCTTATAAAATAATAGATGAGAACAAATGCATAGATATAGATACACATATTATACAAATTATGCTTTTCCTACTTTACAATATATTATTAGAAAAATATTAGAAATGTTTATTTCTAGAATAAATGTATATATCACACCTTTAAAATTCTAAAAGAAACTAGGCTAAATTGGCATTCTTTCTTTTGTCAGGCAGTCTGAAATCTGTCTATCATAGAGTGGGCTAAATTGCCTATAGTGCCCATAAACTGGGGCCCTTTTGCCTGTTATATCCCATGTACCACTCAGCTTGAGAGCGGATAAGCCACTTTTTGCTACTCATTGCAACAACCAGACCACTATCTTCCCTAAACACCCAGCTTCTTTGAAGCAAATGTCTTCAATACTCAGCCTCTTACCCCTTCTTGTTGCTTTTATCCTCCTACCTCTCACTCCTCTTTTCTCCTACCTCAATTCCATAATTCCATAAATATGTGACACCCAATGACCCTACTGCCTCATCCTTGACCATGCGCTCTCGTCTTTTCTCACCTGACTCCAATTCCATGATGCACCCGCACCACCACTCCTCTGCGCAGACCCCTTCTCACTCTGTTGAACTAATCTGGGACACCCAGTGTTTGTTGAACCAACTCTTAACATATTGGTCTAATGTTTAGGTGCCTGAGCGGCTGCATGTGGTTAGAGAGAAACATGCAATGTCATGACCAAAACCCTCAAGCAAGCCCCTGGAGCTCAAGGCTCTCCTGTATTTCTTTAGGCAAGTTTCTCTCTCTCAGACTCCTCCATGGTGACTCCATTTGTCTGTCATCAAATTTCCATGATTCCTTTAGCCTCACCCTCTGCGAATTATTTTATTTCTCATTTCCCAGGGAAAATAGAAACAAAGAGATTAAGAGAGAACTTTTATATTCCCTCACCCCCAAGTCTGAAATCCTCCACACATACTTGCATCTTCTACCTGGGCACTAGTCCCCATTCCCCCCCATCTACTCAAAGGCCTAACACCACTCATTTTCCCCATTTGCTTTCCAGAGTGAATTTTTCCCTGACTATAGTCTCATTCTCATCAGCAGACATACTATAACATACTTCATTAAGCATAAACAAGAGCCAAAAACCTCCTCTTAATCTTACATGTGTCCCTAGCTACTGCCTAATAAACTTGCTTCTCTTTCAGTAATACTCAGGAAAAGATGTCCATACTCAAAGTTCCCACTACCTATATTCCCATTTTTATTTCTTGGACTCATTTTGACTCCAATCACATTTACGGTAAGAGCTCGGGTTAAATACTCCAGTGGCCAGCACGTGGCCATATGCAAGGTTCACTCACTCCTTAGTATTCACTTATTTCTCAACAGCATATGAAACAGTTGCTTGTTCCCATCTCCTTGAAATTCTATCTTTGGACTACTTGGTTACCACCTTGTCTACTTATCCTCCTACTTTCCTGGCCATTACTTTGTCTCCTATGCTGGATCCTCCTTATCCCTACCTCTAAACTCTACACTCAGACTGTATTTCTTCACTCTCTCTGCTCACTCCTTAGGTGATCTCATTCATTTGTGGCTTTAAATACCATGTATCCACTGACTTGCAATTCTATATCTCTATATTAGAACTATTCCTGAATTCCAGATTCAAATATCTAAATACTTACCTGACATTTCCACCTGGGGGCTGTTTAATAGACACAGCAAGTTTATTATGTCCAACACTAAACTCCTGGTTTTAATCCTGCAAATGTGTTCCTCCCACAGTGTACTCCATAAATGGCAATTTCTTTCTTATGTTGTTCAGATCCAAGCTATAAAGTCCTTGTTGATTCTCCCCTTCTTCTCATGGTTAATATCTGATCTATCTGCAAATCCATTGTTTCTGCCTTCAAAACTTCTAGAATCCTTCCCATGCTTGCTGACTCTACTCTTTAGTCCAGACTTGCTCTGTTGCTTAAACTATGAGAGTTGCTGCTGAATGTTCTCTCTGCATCTGTTCTTGCCTCCCTACAGCCTCTTCCTTACACATCCACATCTCTAAGAGATGCTTCTACTTCTAGCCCTAGTCTTGTGGGATCTAGGTTAACTGGACAACCTGCCCTCAGGCGATGCCCTCAGAGGATAATAAGTGAACACCAGATCTATAAATAAATCATGTTGACTAGTGTTAATCATTTCTCATTTTAAAGTCATGGTTTTTAAAAGATTTTGTTTATTTCTTTGACAGAGAGAGACAGTGAGAGAGGAAACACAAGCAGGAGAAGAGGGAGAGGGAGAAGCAGACTCCCCAGAGGGCAGGGAGCCCTATGCAGGGCTCCATCCGAGGACCCTGAGATTATGACCTGAGCCGAAGGCAGACGCTTAACAGCTGAGGCACCCAGGTCCCCCTAAAGTCATTTAAAATGAATGTGACTTCTAATTAAAATAACATATACATGTGATTAAAACCCCTAATACTACGGAGATGTAGACTGAAAATCTAAACCCTGCATCCCACCCCTAAAGGTTCATCACTTTGGAGGCAACAACATTTAACCTCTCCTACTGTTTCCTCTAGTGGTTTTTCCTCTATGTACAAAGAAGATGCACAAACTGATATTTTCTGATTATTTGATTCCAAATATTGTCCACATAGTTTCTGCTATGAGGATTTAGGTCTCTTACAACTCAACCCCACCTCTCTATCTCATAGGCCCTATTTGGTTTTATCACTCTTTCTAGTTGAATGAATAAATAGTACATACACGATTATGGCTAGATAAATATTTTGCTCTAGAGAGCCAAGCAGGGTAATTCTTACTCCATTTTATTTTTCTTTTACAGTATTTTCTTTTTCCCTAAAGTTTTAATTGTCTCGCACTTTCTTACCTATATCCTCAAATGTTGTTTTCAAACACTCATGATATCAGTAATTCAATTGGGACTGTCTCTCTCTACTTCTTTTCTTTCCCTCCTAAAGAACTCCCTGCTGGATTCCTCATTCTCCTGTTCTAAACTGAATAATAAGATTTGAGACAAAATATTTATTTAAGAGTCATCTGATCACATATATCATTGAGAGAGGAAAAATCTTCTGTATAACATGTATGTTTATTATGAAGATTAAATGAGCCATAGAAGAAAATACTTAATCCGCTATACAGCCCTAAAATTGCATGATGATATTATTAATTTCATTATTAAAATTACCATTCTTATGTTGACTTGTCAAAATTGACTTTATGAATGCAAGACAGTAAATTTGAGCCTTCAGAAAGAAGGAGCTCTTCCACCAGTAACTCTCCTCACCAAAGCTGATGAGCGTTTGGCTGGGAGGCAGCATAGTGTGTTCAAAGGAGCACAGCTTTTGTACTGAAAAGATCTGGATTGGAAACTTGGGTTTTTCACAAATTATCATTACTTAAGACATTTAACTCTTCCACCTCTCACCTTCAATAACATGCTAGAATAGCAATAGTTATTTTTATTTAGCTGGGGTAACACTAGCTGCTGTAACAGACCCAGTGTCAACAGTTTAATTTTTTTCTTCTACATCTAACAGTCCGATGTGTTTGTTTCAGGTTGGTGGAACCTGGCACTAGAAGCTCTCTCCTAGGCTATGTACAGACCCGTGCTCTGCCTACACTGTGACATTGCTGAATTTATGCAGCTGCACAAGGCGAATGAGAGCCCAGGGAAGGGTGCACATACTGCTTAAAAGCCTTGACCCATACGTGATAAATCTCACTTCCACTCATTGCATTGGTGAAAAATAGTCACAACCAAATATAAGAACTGAAGGGGGACTGAGAAATACAGTTTCTACCTAAATAACTACTTTTCAGCTACTATGTTCTATTACAAATGAAGAAATACAAATTTTAGTGGACAGCTAGCCATCTTCTCCATGCTATTTCACAGGTGCTTATGGAGATAAAATCTGGTAATACACCTAAAACTGTTTTACAAACTCTAAGCTGTAATTAAAATACCAGCTCCATGTGTGAGTATGCACGTGTGTGTGTTAAGTGTGAATATTCCATTATTAGGACCAAACTAAATATCAGTGCTAACTAAATATCAATCCAAGAATAACTGGCCTTGTTCAATTCAGTGCAACAGATATTCGTTGAGCATCCATTACATGCCAGGCACTATGCTAGGCATCCAACATAAATGAGGAGATAGGCAGTATTCTCTGCTTACGTAGTACCTATAGGCAAGAACGTAGGGAGAGATACAACGAATCTGTCCCAGTGCATGACAACCATATCCATACATATTCAGGAAACTACTACTTAATGTGTCATTAGGAATTTTTTTTTTAAAGTGTACTTTTGGGAAATAAAATAGGAAATACTGGTACTAACAAAGCTAGACTGATTTCTTTAGAGCACAACTTCTTTTGCATTGTGAATATCCAAAAGAAAACAAAAATACGAATTCCTAAACTCTGATCACTGGCGTGCACTCCCACTAAAACCTGGTGGAATATTGCCATCCATTTGAGAATTTGATGAATAGAGCATTTTCTTTAACGATTCTGTCACAGTCCTCTCATGAGTTAGGCACATAATAAAATTCACCTGTAAATATTGCTTCTATTCTCTTGGGTGATTTGACTTGATTTTTGGATGGAAAACTGACTTTTTTCAGCTAAGTATTTTGGAAAACTTTCTCATTTAGGACACTGTGGGAAACTAGAAGAAGCACCATCTGTTGACCCTGGGAAATCAGGTTCCCAAGGATGGGAATTCGAAGAGTTCCCTTTTGGTTTCTTATTATTTATTTAATATGTATCTTAACCCTTTCTTCACCTTCTTTTAGCTTCTTGCTCCCTGAGGTATCAAATCAAAGCTAACACATTATGTTCAAAAAAAATAATTATAAAGATTTACTAGATTAGGGAGTTTCTGTAGGGACAAGCTCCTGACGAATACTATCACTTAATACTATCACTTAATAGCCATCTTCTCCATGCTATTTCACAGGTGCTTATGGAGTGCTTTTGGTTTCTTATTATTTATTTAATATGTATCTTAACCCTTTCTTCACCTTCTTTTAGCTTCTTGCTCCCTGAGGTATCAAGTCAAAGCTAACACATTATGTTCAGAAAAAATAATTATAAAGATTTACTAGTGATATAGTGACTAGTGATAGTAATACTATCACTTAAACACTATTGTTCACACTGTTTGCCCTAAAACTCAGTCATGTCTTCAGTCCTGTTCAGTAAAATGTCAATTGTAATTACCCCCAAGCCACTTCTATCTGGCTATCCATTTTAACATGTAATTCCCGGAATTTTGTTGTTGTTGTTACTGTTATTTTTGCTGATATAATCAAGAACCATTTGGTTCAGTGACAAATTTTACAAAACTGATTCGTTAAACTCTATTGGAAAAGACACTAAATTTTTGTTATCTCTTACACAGGATTTTTTGTTGTTGTTGTTGTTTCCTAAGTAAATCTGGCGTTGCTTGTTCTGTTTTTATTTTTAGGAATATTACACAGGTCTCATCATTGACACCACGCTTTAATGAAATCAGGCATGTGTTTAAATGTATCAATATAGTCAATATAGTTTAAATGTATTCAAAATAGTCTTCCTACTGGGGCCCCTGGGCGGCTCAGTGGGTTAAAGCCTCTGCCTTCGGCTCAGGTCATGGTCCCAGGGTCCTGGGATCGAGCCCTGCATCGGGCTCTCTGCTCGGCGAGGAGCCTGCTTTCTCCTCTCTCTCTCTCTCTGCCTCTCTGCCTACTTGTGATCTATCTGTCAAATAAATAAATAAAATCTTTAAAAAAAATAGTCTTCCTACCTTTTACCTAATAGACAGTAAAATAACTCTCTGCAGTGTTCATTTTTATCATTTCCTTTCATCAGGAGCAACCATCCTTGCTGAGAGCTGGTCACTGGCTCCTGTTAAAAAGAGAACCTGGACTTTACACAACCTCTAGTTCCTCCTTATTATGAAAGGAAGTTCTGTGGGAAATTAATCTGACGATTCTCTGAGCCACTGATAAGCAGCAGAAAAATGCAGGACAACTTGGTCAGCCCGACGGAGCCCTTGCTAGGGAGCGTGAGGGGGATAAGCCAGGGCAGATTGGAAGCACTAGCCAAGACTGAGGGCTGAACACATTTCCATCTCTGCAAGACAAGCTCCTCTGCGACTGTTTTCTTTCCTTGAGAGATCGTCATAATTATAAACACTACTTGACATTTGCAAAACACCAGAATTTTTTTCATTTTTTCATTTCATTTGATCTACCCTGGGGAAGGCAGATGATTTTACCCACAATTGATAGCAGAAGAAATTGAGATATGAGCAGATGAATTGAGACAGTTAGGGGTGTGGTGAAATACGCAGATTTTGTTATCAGGCGAGGTTAGCTCGCGCCCCTATTTGGCCATTGACTATGCGTTTCACCTCTTTCTAAGCCTCTAATTCTCATGTAGAAAATGAGGATGACAATATTTATTTGGAAGGGTTGTTGGGAGGATTAAATGGGATAGTATAGTTCCTGCCTTAGAGCAAATAGATGAAAATGGGAACTGTTTCACGGGAGACTCATAATAAAATTAAGCTTGAAGCTGGGCTATGCTTTCTTTACTAAATCACGTAAAAGTTGGTTAACACAGATTTTCAAATAAAAAAAATCATAAAAGTCTGCACAATTATCTACCCAACTAGACACAAATGCATTCTATTCCGAGAATTTGAAAACGACACAGGAAATGTTTTTCCTTTATAGTTCTTTCTGCCATTTCTTTCTTCTTCGGAATCAATTTTCTCTCCTTTTTTTAAGAAGACTCAGCTGTTTCATTTTGTGTTTTCCAAATAAGTATATTCAATTACATTATTTATGTCATGTCTTTCAAAATTAACAAATAAGAATCTGACAAATATTGGTAACTGTATATTGTTAAAGCCAAATTTGTAAAGCATACTTTACATATTTTAAATTTAACTTTAAACTTTACTCAAATGAATATGTAATAACAAGAATAAATGCATCTATAATGACAAAAATAGGATGAAAGCTTCAAAGACACAGGTCAACTGATTCTTCAATTCTTTCATCATAATAAGCTATTTTTGCTGGGTTGTTTTGCAGCAGCATTGGCTCCTTTAAAATGAAACTAATCAATTATTAGGGCGCCTGGCTGGCTCAGTCTGTAGAGCATGGAACTCTGGATCTCAGGGTCATGAGTTTGAGTCCCATGTAGGACCTGGAGCCTACTTAAAAAACAAACAAACAAAAAAACCCTAATCAGTTATCCTAAGCCAGAAATAAATACCTACACATAGATACCAATATAATAAGAAAATCAATGGTAGGTATAAAAAATTAATTTTACAGTGCATCTAATAAAAATGAGATAGGCATTTATTAAACAGTTTTAACTTTGAAAGCATACACGTGCATTTATTTGTGAATATTTGATACAGAGATGCAGACATATGGCATTTTCTTTGGATTTAATTAAAGTTTTACATTGTCTCTCTTATACGAGTCATATCCGAAGTACATCTTTTTAGTTCCAATTTGTTTCTTTTTGTTTCTTTCTTTGTGCATTTATTTTTGCATCCTTCCATTCCTTTTGCCCTGCTCCTTCCCCTCCTTCAGTTTAATGAGGGCTTGAAGAGTCAGGGGAAGCAATCTGGATCCAAAACCTGATTATAATTCAGGACTTGGCTACAGTCCTTCTTTAATCTTTATAATTTCATCCTAGTTTTTAGTTTTCTCTCCAACACCAAAACCTCAGACTTATTTTAGCAACCCATATTCATCAGTAAATTTTGTTTTCATAGTATATCAATTTACAAATATCTCATCAAATTAAATATTGCCCTGGTAAGTATAATTGGAGAAACAGTCTAATCAAAGAGGAAATAGAAGGGCACAGACATTGAGGAGAAGCCTATAGCTGTGAGTGATTGGTGACTACTGTTATTAGTCAGTGTATTTTAAGGGAACACTGGAGCTATTTGTTAAGACACCTGATAAGAAAATACTTAATATAATTGCTTTCAAAGCATTTATAAATTATAACAAAACTGACCTTAATAGATAAAATGTCCTCAGAGCCTGAGTCCTAATAAACGTAATAGACATAGACCAAAACTCTGGGCCATTTACTGTACAGCTCCTCAGCAATGTTGCCAAGTAAGGAGCTAAGTGTGAGCTAAGTTAAGTGATTAACTGATGGAAGCAAGAACAGCACATCCCACAATGGACCATTTAGACATCGCTTCACAATTTGGGGAGATGGAATCTGTTCCCAGACTGAATACTTCTGATACATAGGTTAGATCACAAGATCAATCTCACTTTTGGGGGGGTTTATAGACAATGGAGAAAATCATTCAAAGCAAAAAGGAAAGTAGGTCCTTACTAGATTTTGATATATTTTTTTCCTCTCCTCCCCTCTCCTCTCCTTTCTTTTCCTTCTCTTTGTTCCCCCATTCCTTTTTTTTCTTTTCATTTCTAATTCTCTGACAGCACATTCTCCTGATTTCCCTCAACAGTGGCTTATTCTCAGTCTCCTTTGCTAGATTATTTTCTTCTTTGTGATCTATAAATTTTGGAGCACCTCATGTCTCTGTCCTCTTACATCTCTTCTACTACACTGAATCCTAGGTGAGTTCGTCTGAATCTTTATATCAAAGGCACTAATAACTCCCAAATTTAAACTTCCAGCTTTGCCCATTTCTCTGAAATCTAGGACAGTGCATTTGGATCTCTAATAATCCTCATAAACTTAGTGTCCCAAGAGAAAGTCATGACTCCTGCTCTGCTTCAAAACCGGCTCTTCTCTGCCTTCCTTCTGTTCATCCCACAGTGTGTCCTGTCTCACTAAATAATACTGTCATTCTCCCAATTGCTCAGGCCAAAACTCATACAACCACTCTTTACCTTCTCTTTTTCTCAGCCTTGACCTAATCTATCCATATTTCCCCTTGGCTTGCCTTCATAATAAATCTGGAAACTAACCATTTTGCATTCATTGTACTATTACTCTCCTAGTCCACTTGCTATCATTCTATGCCATGCCTGGATTATGGCAATTTGCCTTCTAATTTGTCTGTTTTCACTCTTGCCTTCCTCCCATTTATCATTCAAAAAAAAGTCAGAATAATCATTTCAAAAAGAAATCATAGTCTTCTATTTAAAACCATCAGTGGTTTCCCATACTATATTAAAATAATTTTCAAATATACTAATACATGGAGATGTGTATACAGATCGGAATAATATCCTTACCATTACCTTCAGTCCTAAAATGTCAGATACCAAGTCTTCTTGACCTCAATTCTTACCATTCTTTCTTCCACCTACTCTTCTAAAGCCACAAGATTCTTCCTACTATTTCTCAGGCATATAATGCTTGCTCTGCCTCCAGTCTGCTTTTGCTAATCTCTGCTTAGAATATACTTCCCCCAGATGGGGCATCTGGGTGGTGCAGTCTGTTAAGAATCCAACCCTTGATTGCAGCTCAGGTCTTGATCGCTGGTTGTGAGCTCAAGCCCCATGTGGGCTCCATGCCCGGTGGGGAGTTTGCTTGAGATTCTTTCCATTTCCCTCTGCCCCTCCCCCTGCTAGAATGCATGCTCTCTCTCTCTCTCTCTAAAATAAATAAGTTCAAAAAAAAATTGCCTCCCAGATACCCACTGTCTCTGATAAACTAATATCACCTCAGAAATGTGACCTGATCACTCTCTCTAAAAATGGTATCTCTTGAAACTTTCTGTCCCTTTATATCTTGTACTTCTCTTCATGACATTTATCACTACCTGACATTATGGTATATATCCATTTGATTATTTCTCTACTGTCTGCTCTCCAAATTGAATGTAAGCCTCATGAGGATAGGATTTTGTCTACTTCATTTGCAGATGGATGCTAGAACCTGAGACAGTAGCTGGCATATACTAGATATTGAATAAATATCATTTGAATGAATGAATGATTCCAGACATGAGAAAAGGCAGAATATATGGGTATTCTAATAGTACCTCAGACTACAAAGAGGAAAAACCTTGAACAAGATGGTCTTGACTTCTCACTGTTTTCCCCTTTTATGGAGGGTCCAGCATAAATCCAGTTCTAACTCTGAATCCTGGGTGGTCCAGAGTAAGGAGCCATACATGAGTGATACGTTTCTAGTGGACATTGAACACCCAGTGTGAGCTGGATTCTTGGCTGAGTATTGGGCACTCAGAGATTATTTAGAAATAGTCCTTGAGTTCCAAAGGTTTGGGGTTGAGAAAAACACAGAAATAAATATAGTGCCCTGTGCAAAGTGAAATAGAAGTATGAACCCTGTTAATACTTTGTGGGACCCAAATTGGGAAGGTCTCATTCTTGTGCTAGAAAGAGCTGAGTTGAAGGATACTTCACACACTATTCTTGTTCTAAATTCATCTTTTAGGTAAACTCTGTATATAATATATGTCTTTTAACTTCTTACAAGTTAACTTGATGAAGAAATCATAATTTATTTGTGATTATAATTTATTCTATTGAAATCTTTATTTTTAATTAATATTCCTTCTCCTTGACAGATTAGAGATAAATAGTTTTCCTATCAATCTAGCCAAAGGAAATGTAGAAAAAGAACACTATAGTTAGTGAGGCAGAAAGAATGTCAGAAATCTTATGTCATCAGAGTTTTAGTTTTTGTTCTCTCTTTCTTTTTTAAGATTTTATTTATTTATTTGACAGAGAGAAATCACAAGTAGGCAGAGAGGCAGGCAGAAAGAGAGGGATAAGCAGGTTCCCTGTTGAGGAGAAAGCCCGATGCGGGGCTCGATCCCAGGACCCTGAGATCATGACCTGAGCCGAAGGCAGAGGCTTAACCCACTGAGCCACCCAGGCATCCCTGTTCTTTTTTTAATGTTCACACAAAATTCACTAGGCAAATCTGAATACTTTGATGACTTTGGGTGTTGTATGTGTAACATTCAGCTCAATTAAGCAGATGATATAAGTTGAAACAGACTTTAAAAAGCAAGAAATGAAGAGTGAAAATATTTTAATGACTTTCTATAATCTTTGAGAAAGTATTTTTTTAGGAAGCAGTTGGTCAGAAACAAAATTATTTCCAAGTGGCTTGAAAACAACACCAAACTATATATATTTTTTCCCTATATACTCAACTTAATTACTTTGTTTATACATTTAACATAAAGTTTCTATAAACTGATGGAGATAGTATATATGAACCTAATTAGGATCACAATATAAAACATGCATTTCAAAACTGTTTCCTCAATTCCACTTCCAGCATACACATACAAAGGCACATGGCATACACCCACACATATTTTATCTGGTTAATTGAAATATGTTTTCAACAAGTTTTATTTTACAATGAGTAGAATGGGGTGCCAGAAAACTCATGAAGTCACTTAAATTATTCTGCACAATCTTTTAGCTAATATTGACAATTTTGGCATATAAAACCAAAACATCCCTTTTCTACCATTAAATATTAATTTTTAATTCACATAATTCAGGTGGAGGTACACATGTTCAAATTCACCCTCTAGTATGACTGACTGACAATAGGAAACTTCTAATAAGCAGATTTTGACACAGCTTTGAGCCTCTGGAAGAAGGTCTAAAGATATCTAATTAAAAGAAAGAAACAGAATGGAGAGGTGGGGATAACTGAGCATAAGATCTCTCTAATTTACAAGTTGGCTTAGGAATCATCAAGTCTAAAATTTATTATTTAGGAAGGTGCCCTGGAGAACCTTAGGCTTAGTCATAGCCAATATTTAATGCAAACAATATATGTAATATATGGTCATTAAGACTATTAAATTGTTCTGGCGGAGGACTCCAACCACTGATTAGCTGGATGGTATCCCCCTGAGTCAGGATATGCATTGGCCTGTTCAATCCTTTGAAAACAAACATTAGAGGGGGGCATAGTAGTCACCTTTCTGAGACGGTCATTGGCTACTGTCATGTTCGAATCTAAGCCCCACTGCTGGTTGTTTTACTAACAGATGTTTCCACTTCTTATACACTTAATAGCCTCACTTTTGTTCTAACATCCATTTGCTAACCTCGTGTGATCAGAATTCTTCTAGAACCAAGGCAAACCGGGTAGCAGTGTTCTTCTTCTTTCCATCTATTCATGTAGAAGTGAGCATGTAATACAGTTTCAACTAATAAGACAGAAGAAATCTGCTAGAGGCTACTGGAAAAGCCTTTTTCACGCCTAAATAGAGTGACCAAAGAAGAAATTATTCTATTTCTCCCACTTAACACTGTGGCATTTTTCAACAAAGGGATGAATCTGTAAAGGCCATTTTGCAATTAAAAAGAAACTCAGCCCAAGGGGATTACATTAGTAGGAGGCATGAGAACAGAAACTTGGAGAAAACCTTGTCCGAGATGACATCACTGGCTTACAAAATTAACCAAATCTGAAACTATTCTACCTGAACTTTTTTTTTTCTTTTTTCCTTTTGGTATGATTGCTTCCTTATTATTGAAGCCATTTTGTTACTTGCAGCCAAAACCACTTTACCTGTATAAAATCAAAGGGAAGGATCATGCACAGTAATAGTTTTTAAGATGCATTATTAAGTTACAAGAAGGCAAAGCTCTTGGGTGGCTCAGTCAGTTAAGCTTCTGACTCTTAACTTCGACTCAGATCATGATCTCAGGATCTCAGGATCTCAGGATCCTGGGATCCAGCCCCACATTGGGTTTCCTGCTCAGAATGGAGTCTGTTTGTCCCTCTATCCCTGTTCCTACCCCCAACTATGACTATCTCTCTCACTCTATCTCTAAAATAAATAAACAAATGAACAAACAAACAAACAAATAAATAAATATTACAAGACGGTACAAAATTACTCACTCCACTTCAAACTGAGATTCCTTTATTCCTAATTCATACACCGAGTTGAGGATATACATTGCAAACATGTTGCAGCTACTGAATGACTCAGCCTGGCAAGTTTCCTGATGCTCTGAGCACCTCTAGTCAAGTATTTATACCAGAAGCACAAGCACATGCATTCAGCAGATATTTAATTACATACTCATTATTGAAACTAGGGATCATATAAAATATAACATAAGTCTAAGACATGCTCTCTGCCCTTATGATGCTGACCATCAAGATTAAGAGAAAAAAGCATACATATATTATATATGTATATGTATATATATGTGTGTGTGTGTGTGTGTATATATATATAGAGAGAGAGAGAGAGGGAGAGAGAGAATATCACAGATAGCATAAAACCAAATGCTAAATAAATGATGTCAAAAATAAATCCCACAAAATAACAAGAGAAAAAAGTAAGTATTATCGTTAGCACTCTGGAGAGGTGATGGAGTTTATATTAGGCCTATTAAGACAAGTAGAATAGGCAATCAAAAAGGAAGAGGAAAATTTTTAAGTGTTGTTATTGAACTCTGCATGGTACTATTAGAGTAGGCAGTTAGTTAGGTTTGGACAGAAAGTCATGGCCAGCTATCAGGAAGGTCAGAGGCCTGTCCTGGCAGCATTCCACAAGAAGCTGGATTAAACCAGACAGGCCCAGAATGGCAGACACCATGACAGAAAATCCCTGACCAAATTAGCAAAAAAAAAAAAAAAAAAGTGTAAAATCCTGCATTCCTGCCCCAAGAAATCAATATTCTGCCCCCTAGTTCACAACTATCCAAAAGAGAGAGACAAACGTAACCTCCAGGGGGCGCAGCTCTTTCTTGAGCTCACTGGCTCTTACACCTCCAGAGTGCCCTTGTCTTTAAGTAAACTTTCCCATTTGGGTTACTCATCTGCCATGCTGCATGTCTGTCCTTGAATTCTCGTGACAAGGCCAAGAACCTCCGGGGAATCCCGGCTGTGGCAAGGCCCCTGGGCCGGTGGTGTCCCCAGTTCACTGCACAGCAGTACCGTGTGGATTGAGCAAGGTATGTTCAAAAGAAATAAAACAGAAGGTTGATGTAAGAAAAGAGTCAAAAATAAAAGAAACACACAAGTTTGGATTAACTCAGGAAGCCTTGAACATCAGGCTAACTAAGAAGTCTGACCTTGATCCTGTAGCTAAGAGAGTAATTAAAGATCTTGAGCAGGGAAATATAATAGTGAAAGAAAAATCTGATGTTTGTGTGAAGGACTGGAAAGGAAGAATTGGAAGCAGGATGCAGTGAACAGGCCGTTATGAAAATCTCTTCTCTTGAGAAAAGGCTATAATCGTAATTCACATCATTAAGCATAGTTTTCACTGAATAGAACTAAACTGACTTGAGATTGACAAGCCACTAAAAGAAGAAAACCCCATGCAAGGTATTTGATACCATGTAGATTGATAAACAAGATATTGATTGACTTTTCTCAATCTTATTGCGATAGAGTTTCCTGTTCAATGTGGGAGTCTCTAGTTGATACAGAGAGAGAAATGGAGATCAATGGCTTATGGTCCTTCATTCCATTGTTGCTGTTAATTTGTGGTTGTAGGATCTGCCCAGAGTAGTCAAGGGAAATGCAGCTCCATTGTTCCAGAAACAACAGGAATAACCTTCATTAACCAAGTTGGAAAACAAGGGTGTCACTTATTCTAGCAGGATTATTGTTACTACATATAGTCCTTAATTAGGAGATTCATTTATTCAGCCTTTGATTACACAGTCTTTAATTATTAGGTTCATTTATTCATCCAAGCATTTATTCATTTATCTAAGTACTTATTCATCCATTTATACTTATATTCAACAAATATTTATTGAACTCCTCCTCTGTGCTAGCTATTCTGTGCTTATTACAAGAGAAACTTAAAAACATGAACAAGACAGCCCCTTCCCTTTATGTAATTCTGTCTGGTTAGGGGAGTATCCCATGAACTTTTGGCTATTATAAACTATAACTCTTATTAGTTTTATAATGTGATCAATACAGGCTACTTGAAAGCATGCAAGAAAGAAAATAAACCTATCCCAGAAATGTTCTCAGAAAAAATGATATCTC
The DNA here is from genome assembly GCA_004024625.1 of Mellivora capensis. Classification (NCBI taxonomy): domain Eukaryota; kingdom Metazoa; phylum Chordata; class Mammalia; order Carnivora; family Mustelidae; genus Mellivora; species Mellivora capensis. Next base: position 32,505 of record PISX010021557.1, read on the forward strand.
TATTCTATTTCTATCACTTGTTAGCTATATTATCTTGAACAAATTAATTAATCTCTCTGTGCAACACTTTCTTTGTCTGTAAAATGGTACTTCCTTTATGGGGTTATTATAAAAGAAAATTTCATATACCTCTGTGTGTGTGTGTGTGTGTGTGTGTGTGTATGATTGTTACCTAACAAGCCACTCAATGAATGTTAACAATTATTATCAGTATTATCACTATTTTATCATTATCATCATTATTATTCTGAATTATGAAAATGAGTAAGGGTCACCAAAGAAATAAAGCAGTAAGGAAGAGAGATAAAAAAGAGGGTCTGGGGGCGCCTGGGTGGCTCAGTGGGTTAAAGCCTCTGCCTTCGGCTCAGGTCATGATCCCAGGGTCCTGGGATCGAGCCCCACATCGGGCTCTCTGCTCGGCAGGGAGCCCGCTTCCTCCTTTCTCTCTGCCTGCCTCTCTGCCTACTTGTGATCTCTGTCAAAATAAATAAATAAAATCTTAAAAAAAAAAAAGAGGGTCTAATTCATAGGTGGACAGGGAGGAAATTAAGAGCAGAACTTAGAAGGGGAGGACAATTCTTTCTATGATATCTGATAATAACAAATTTTTGGAGCAGCAGCATTTTCTCTCAGTTTGAAGCTTATTGCCTCCTCCTCCTTATCTTAGTGTTTCCTCTTTCCCAAGCACCACCATCTGTATCTCACCATGCTGGAGCCACCAAAGCATGTTTCACCATATTTACTATGTGGTGAGAAAGTAATTTTGGTTCAAAGTTAACCCAAACTCCCTTTGGGTAGATACCTGAATGCTCATAGTCATCCTGTGTATTTTTTATTTTTTTTTATTGAGGTATAAGTTACACATATCATTATATTAGTTTCAGGTATACAACATAATCATTTGATATTTATATATA